>WKFP01014696.1:92227-103644 GCA_011057875.1 Pterocles orientalis
ACCACACCTCCACTCACTTCTCCCTCAAGTTCCAAGGCCTCAAACCTATTTCGCGGAGGCACCTGGGGAACTGAGGTTGGTCGGGATGGGGGATGCCCACTTTGCCGAGCCAGTACCCGTTTCCACGCTTCCTCATCTCTCAAGTTGACTGGCTCTGCTTGGCCGCGACAGGGCAAGGGGTCCACCACCGTCTGGTGAATATCACCTTGATGCCTTTCAGGGAGAGAATTAGACTGGTTTTGCCACTGCCCCACACTCCACAACCCCCCACCATTGTTGCTGGGGAGAGGTTCCTCATCGGTCGGGCCTGTCTGACTGTGACTGGGCAGAGGGTCAACCACTTTTCTGGGGGTATCAGCCCGGCACCCTTCCCTCCGGCACACCAACAGGTCACCCACCAATCAATCTCCCTCTCACACTCCCTGATGACCCTTAGCCTCCGCACCTCCTCCTTGAGCTCCACCACCAGGCTGAGCAGATCGTCTACCTGCTCACACCTCACACAGGTTGGATCCCTGCCACCATCCCCAGGCAGCAGCAGGCTCAGGCACTCCCTGCAGCCAGAGACCTGAACAGCAACATCTCTGGGCAGGCTCTCCATCCAGGTTGCCACTGTCTTCTTGGAATCAGCCCACTGTCTGGTGGAGACCATGTTTAGGCCTTCAGTCACAGAGACTGTCAAGAGGAAAGCTGGTCTCCTGAGCAAGGAGGGACAAATGTAAACTCCTCATCACTCGACCCACTTCCACACCCACAGCTGCAGCACCATATAGGCAGCGTGGGCTGCACTCACTCACTCACTCACTCACTCACTGAACCTCCCGGTTCTCAGCGAGCAGCAGTAACAGTTACTCACCTGGAGTGCTCTGTGGGCAGAAGCTAGCTTCCACCCTCCCTGAGACTATTTAAAGGTTATTATCAGGTGTGAACGTCAAGGGCAGATGATGACACCTCCTTCTTGGGGAGTTTAAACTGAGCAGCTGAAGTGCTAACTCCACCCCTGCTGACTCAGAGCCCGCCCACCAGCTGATAGCTCCCAGCACAGGCACAGCACTGTTGCTGGCTTTAAAAAAAAAGCGCCTTAAAAAGAGCTTTAAATGCTTTAAAAGGGCTTTTTGGTCAGCCTTTTTCACTCCAGAACCCTTGCCCAGCGCGGTCTTACCTGCTCTGAAGCTAGTCTCGGCAGCAAATCAGTATTCTGTCTGATATGATTTCATATATGTACATTTCAAATTTTAAAAGAGAAAATTTTTATTTCTTATTCATTAAGAGAAAAAATATTTTCTATAGGGATCAGTGAAATTGATGTATTTCTTCTAAGAATCTCATTGTTAGAAATTGGGAATAAAGCATGTAATACACAACCTGAACAGTTTATGTATATTTGGACACATACAAGTGTGTACTGAGTTTGCGTGATAATGAACTGGTATTAAAAGTTGAGTATTCATTATTTTTGTTTTCAATTGAAGTAATTCAGTAAACTACAACTGACAATGTCACTCAAAATGGAACAGCAATAGATCCAGGAGCTTATTCTCTTGTTCATGATATCTGAAAACTATTTATAGGATAAAATAGACAATTTATTTTCATTTCCCATTATGACTTAAACAACAACAAAAATCCATAAATCCATTAAAAATCAGAAAAGTAGTTAGTGCCACTGAATTTGGTGGAGCTTGGCTTTCACTCACTATTGCAGAGTGCTGTTTCTTTTTCTTCTGAGGTCAGAATCAAAAGGATTTGGATAGCATGTTCTAGTAAAATCTCGTCTTTGCAATTGACTTATTAACCTTTTGATGATGTGAACAAAAAACAACTTAGGCTTTATAACACCAGTTCTTGATTTTCTCCAAATCAGTTAGAAAATGTATCCACTCAGTTTCAGAACCAATAGTTCATATCTCTATAAACTTGGTTATTTTTAATTTTTTAAATAATTATTTATTAATTTTATTTATTTTTAACTAAAAGTACCCACTCAGATTTGTAACCAAGGGTTATATTGTTTCGAATATACACATACTCTGATAGCCTCTTCCTGTCAACTTTTTTTTCTTGACTTCAGGCACTTTCTAGCCTGAATGTTTTCTTTTAATTGTTCAGTCAGAAACCTGTAGCTTCTCTGTCCTTGCCCTTATTATAGCAAAAATGTAAATTTGCTCCTGAAATGAGATAAGGATCTCTCATTTTTAAGAGCTTGAATATTATGATTTGAATCCTCTTAGGCAAGTAATTTAAAAGAAATCAAAATGTGTCATTTTCTACGCTGAATAGAATCTCTTGAGTTTATCTTTCGATACAATTATCAAATCCCATTAAAACCCAGTAGATAAGTTTGTGTGCATTTTAGTGACTGAAGAAGGACCTACCAACACCCAGACACTCCATATACACACACAGAGGCTGAATTGCCAGGTCAGCCTAACCCAATTCAAAGTCTTACTGGCAACATCATCATGACATCACTTACCTTGTAAATAAAAATACACTCTACTCAGATTTGGTTACTGCAGTTACTATCCTCTCCTGGAGCACAGATTGATGAGACAAATTCGTTATGGTAGATTTTCTGAAGCTTTTCCATCTGGGAAAGGTTACTTTTCTTAAGGTTTTTGTTTTCTTTCAGTTAAAAACTTATTTCTGTGAAGAAATTTAAACCTATACTCAGCATCATAAAAAGATTAGCTACTAAGACTCCAGAGAAATATAATTTGCTGAAGAACAAGTCTTGCAGAACTTCTCTAATGTCGAATTTTTGACTGAATGTTCTATCTAACCACATAAACCTACACATACAAAAACATTTTATTTTTCTTCTTCAAATTTGTTAATACACATATAGTACCAGCTAGAAAAGATTCAGGAAAAAAGCAAGATGAAGTGGTATTACTCTCTTAGGTTTTACTGACAAAGAAACAACTGTATCTTTTGTGAGTTTCTTTTATTCTAGTACAAAGAGAAATAAAGCACAAGATATCAGAAATAATAAAAAAGGTCAAAAGATTACAAGGTCAATGAGTTGTACATCATCAACATATTCATAAAACTGTAACCATTGGTAGTCCTTAATGAAACTAAGCAGACTACGCTGTAACACTCTCAGTGCAAAGAGTTTTACACAAATAATGCAAATTTACCTATAATTTCACAAGTGAAGTTACTGAAAGAAGATGATTGCTTACAGAGTCAAACACTAGTTTTATGGGGTTTTTTTAATGCTTTTTTTTAATCTTGTCTTTTAAAAATTGAAAGTTAAACAGTACCCCCTGAAAAATGAAGACAGAGAAGGAATTGAGAACTTTCTGCAACTAGGATTGTTAAAAGAGTGTCAATCTGACTTTAACACTCCCATTTTACTTGTGCGAAAACCTGGTGGATCATATCGAGTGATGCAGGATTTATGAGCTGTCGATAAGATAACTGAGGATCTTTACCGTGTAGTGGCAAACCTGTACGCTTTGTTAACATGCTTGACACCTGAGCTAACCTGGTTTACCATTTTAGATTTGAAAGATGCCTTCTTTTGCCTCCCTATCCATGAAGCCAGCCAGAAAATTTTTGCATTCGAATGGGAAAGCCCTAAGAGTGGGCATAAAACTCAGCTCACATGGGTGGTTGTTGCCCAAGGGATTTAAGAATTCTCCCACCTTGTTTGGAGAACAACTTGCAAAAGACTTAGAGTCCTGGGAAGCTCCACAGGAAGAAGGAAAGCTGCTGCAGTACATAGACGACCTCCTGAGAGCCACTCGAACAAAAGAGGTGTGTGTGGCTTGGACGGTAAGCCTTTTGAACTTTCTAGGACTCCAGGGGTACAAAGTACCAAAGAAAAAGGCTCAGGTGGTAAAACAGAAAGTGACCTACTTGGGCTATGAGGTTAGTGCTGGACAATGGACGTTGGGGCAAGATCGCAAGGAAGCGATACGCCAAACTCTGAAACCTCAGACAGTAAAAGAACTGCGAACCTTTCTGGGGATGACGGGATGGTGCAGACTGTGGATTTATAGCTATGGACTGTTTGTAAAACCTCTGTATGCGCTCATTACAAGTGGGAACAGAGACCTGCAGTGGACAAAGGAGGCCACGCAAGCCTTTCACCAGCTGAAGAATGCTCTCATGTGAGCTCCAGCTCTGGGACTCCCAGACAAACCGAGGGGAGCCGGTATACCACGACTGCCTCGAGACTATTGAAGCTACCTTATTCCAGCCATCCAGATCTGAAGGACACCCCTTTGGATGATGCAGAAACCTGGTTCACTGATGGGAGCAGCTACGTCATCAGCAGAAAACAACATGCTGGGTACGCAGTTACCACCTGCAGAGAGGTAATAGAATCCGGACCTTTGCCAACAGGTAACCCTGCAGAAAAGGCTGAGATAATTGCTCTGACCTGCGCCTTAGAAATAGTAAAAGGAAACAAAATAAACATTTATACAGACTCAAGATACACATTTGGGGTTGTACATGCACATGGAGCCATTTGGAAAGAAAGGGGACTGCTAAACTCCCAAGGGAAGAACATCAAACATTCTCAAGAGATACTGCGACTACTGGAGTCAGTCCAGCTGCCTGAGATGGTGGCAATTATGCACATTAAGGCACACCAGAAGGTGAGCTCAGAATTGGAAGAAGGAAACGAGCTGGCTGACAGAGAGGCAAAGGAAGCAGTAAAAGGTGAGCCCACCATTGAGGGAGCATTAGTTCCAGATGGGCAGATTTTCCTTGAAGGTAAGCCAGAATATAATAAGAAGGACAGAAAGTTGATTAATAGTCAGAAAGGAATTTATGATTAAGAGGGATGGGCTACTATAGACGGCAAATTGGTTATTCCTTCCCATTTATTACGGTCATTAGTAAGGGGGGAACATCAGAAAACACACTGGGGAAGAGATGCCCTGTATGACTATCTAACTGAAAGGATCATTGCCAGGAATCTATATGCTACTGTCACTCAAGTGACCCAGCAGTGTGACCTTTGCCTCCAGACTAACCCCAAGAATACCCCCAAACCAAAACTTGGTCAAACTGGAAAGGGCCATGGGCCCAGGCAACAGTGGCAAACTGACTTTTCAGAATTGCCAAGAGAAGGGGGGTATCGATATTTGCTTATGTTAACAGATACTTTTTCAGGATGGCCAGAGGCTTTCCCCACCAGAACTGCCAAAGCCCGGGAGGTAACCAGAGTCCTGTTACAAGAAATAATACCACGCTTCGGAGTTCCAGCCACAATATCCTCAGATAGAGGACCCCATTTCATTTCAAAAGTAGTGCAGCAAATTGGTCAGCACTTGGGCATTGACTGGGAACTCCACACTCCGTACCATCCTCAGTCACGTGGCCAAGTAGAGAAAATGAATCATTTGATTAAGCAACAAATTGTGAGACTAGGGCAGGAAGCTAATTTGCCCTAACACCAGTCTCTCCTGCTGGCATTGCTCTGGATTTGGACTAAACCCAGAACCAAAGAAAGGTTAAGTCCCTTTGAAATGCTTTATGGGAGACCATATGGGGTGCAAAAGGGAATGTCTGCCCAAGCTGGGGAAGAAACACTGACCACCTACATGGGTAAACAACTCAGAAAAATTGAAAAGCATGTGGCTGGAACTCAGAGAGAAGTGTTGGACGGACCAGTGCATGGTACACAGCCCGGAGATTATGTATATGTTAAGTCTTTTGCAGAAAAGACTCTGGAACCACAGTTCCAGGTGCTTCTCACCACCTTCATTGCGATTAAGATCAAGGAACAGAGTGCTTGGATCCACCACACTCGTGTGAAGAAAGCCCCGGAGGCCCCTTGGAAAGCAACACTGGGTGACAATGAACTGAAACTAAAGCTTACTCGAGCAAAATGAGTACATTGTGGTCGAGAACATTTAGTAGTTTAGCCTGCAGAAAGTTAAGTGAGAAGATTATTTTATTTGTAGTCATAACTGTAAACTTGATTGATATTAAGTTTAAAATTGTCTTTTAAGAAACTTTATATTGAGTAAAAGAATTTACTAATTTTCTAGAAAAGGGGGGACTGAAATGGGGATTTAAAGTTAACAAGGGCTCAGAGAATAACTAATTCAGAATAGCTGTTCAGACAACATATGATTAGTGTTTGCCGTGCTTGCGAAGACAGGATGAGAGGATCAAAGCTGTGATGATAAGGGGAGGAACTGCTAACCCAAACGAGAGGAGAGAATACAACACCTGCAAGGCCACAGAGACAGGGAGGACTGCTTGGGCCTCTAAACAAGCTGGGAAGCATCCTGGTTCTTTGGACTGAGACCAAGAGACCAGGAGGTGAGAATTTCAACTCTGATGAAGACTCGTTTTATTTCATCCTGTAGACCACCCTACGATCACCAGGGAGCACTATGCAGGCGCAGAAGGATTCTTTAGCTAATTATAATACGAAATGGGGCTGGGCGGGGCTAGGTAATATGAATGAATGCATTACGAAACTTCATGCATATGCAACATTTTGAGGAATAAACAGAGGGATAGGTTTTGCGAAAAGGCGCGCATGACTTTGGTGGAGCTATCCCCCATGCGCCTCAGCGCTGAATAAACTACATACCTACTTCACAACTTTCACGAGTTGTGGAGTTTTCCGCTTCAGTTCCTTATCCCTTGAATCCTGAAGAGACTACAAGCTATTTAATGTTCTTCAGAAGGCAGCTTGGAAAAATTTTTCTCCTCCATGGAAAAGAAATCAAGCTAATGAAAGGAAAACAAAAAGAATATATCTTAAGTCTTTTTAAGCATAAGGCGAAACCAAACACAAATTTAGATCTAGTCTAAATGTTTTTTATTTGTTTTTATTTCAAAGTTAGCTTTCTCTACCGTGATGTGGGATTCTAATGTACAGATATTTGTCCCAGAAGAAAGTATATTAAGAAAGCAGTGTTCCTGATGTACATTTCTGCCGTAGGAAGTTCGTTCTCACAACTTTTTTTATCTCATGAGATAGTTCAATTATTATTGTCCATTTTGTAATTCAGTCTAAGATACAATAGGCAGTACATCTCTGGATGAGTGTATAATGCCTCAGGCAAATTTCTATGGCAAAAGACTGAAGAAAAAGTGACTGTAACTTCTCAGAAACTTGATTAACGACATTAAAAAGTGCTGCCCAGAAAGTCTTATTAAAATCATTATAAAAATAATGAAAAGAGCCTTGCACATTTACTTAAGATTATTGATTTTGTGGTGATAAGCCTGACAGTCAATTGTAAAGTTTTTATTGTGTATGCTGTGGAGGTTTATAACAATTTCGTATTTAGTAACATTTTCTTGTTTATGCTTTAGTGCAGGTGTGACAACATGCTTGCCTGAAGCAGTGGTTTTATTATTAGGGACATTTCTCCAGTTTTTCCTAATAGACTCATGTGTGGTTTACAATTCATATCCTTGCTTGTGTTCTGGATTCTACTGGACTTCCAGTCAATATTGTGAGCTTTCCTTTTTTGGAGCTAATTGCTCTGCAGCTTTTTGGTACAATGTCTTGAAGAAGACTTCTCCAAGCCTGTATCTAGAAGGAAGGAAAAAAAATCTTTATTAAAATAACGTTCTCCTTAAATCTACTTATCTCTTCATAATTCATTACTTAAAAAAAAAACAAAAACCACTTACCGTCTCAAAAATACATCCTGCTTTTCTTCCTTTTAGAAGAGATTTTAAAAGTCCTTCTGAAAATAACATTCATAAACAATGATAGTCATCTGTGAAAAGCTGTATCTGAGCTAAGGTACTCAGCTTGTGAAAGGCTTGTAAGGCTATTAAACACTGTCAAACTTTTTTCTTCTTCCACCTTAATTAATGAAACAGTTTTACTAAACTATTTCTCATGCCCTTGGAAGGAGGAAGCCCAGAATGACATCAGGGATGTTTTCATCACTTTGACTTCTCTTTCAATCTTCTGGTAAATTTTTGAAGATTTGTTTTCTCTCCAGTTATGGGTTGTGACAATGCAAATGGAGCATTGTAAAGGCTGGAATTGAAATATATACAACTTTATATATCTACACTGATTTGCCACAACATGGAGAGGCAGACGTGTCAAATAGAATTGCTATTCCTCTGACACTTTCTGTCTGACAACAACAGTTTACACTTTGACCTTTTCTTGTTTTAATAATAATTTAAAATTTACATTCCAAAATTTAATATCTACAAAGTGATGTTACGAATCTTTCCATAGAGTCATGTCATCTTTAAAGATGTTTTATAATGAGCTTACTTTCTGCACCCTTCATCAGTTTTTAGCAACCTTTTCCATATGTTACCAACTATAAAAGCCCTTCCAAAAAAAAAGGAAAATCTTCTCAAAAGTTCTAACATTGTTGCCTAATTTAATTTGTGGTGTAGGAAAATTATTACAGTGAAATTCAATGCAAAAACTTATGGAAGGACAAGGTCATATTTATTCACAAAATCTCTAATCTATTTGCTGTAATGCAGTCACACTCTCACACTCACTCTCTAATAGATTTAATTAATTCACACACTCACATTCACAAACTCAAAAGTAGCATAGAGATGCAGAACCCAGAACATTTACTGTGCAGACTAGAGTACAAATGTATAGTTTACTTGCTGAAGAGAAGGTGCAGACTCAAGGAGTGGAAGAGGAATCTGAGCCAAAGGAGTGTTTAGTCAGTGGCAGGTATTTACAGAGACAGATCACATATGTCTGCTGATTCACTGGCAGAAGAAAACTTGGTAATGGGATTTAAAGTTAAAATACATGAGAGGTTTTAAAGTTTGTTTCCTAGGGAGACAAAGATTAGTTGATTAGGCTGTGTGCTTCCCTCCTTACCTCTAATAATTTTGAGGATTTCTGACCAAATTTAACAAAGTGAAACAACGAGGAAGACATCACTAGAATGCTAAATTCCTGCACATTCTGTTAAAAATGTAGCTGGATAAATAAGAACACCGTTAATACTTTCCATGAAGGAAATAATATTTTATAAAATTCAAATTTTAAAAAGTCCTGAGCATTAGAAGTTTTATACTCAAAGAATGAGAAAGGGTTCTTGTATTTCTGAATACATATAAGGGTTCACATATTTCAAGTAGATTATGTGGTCCCTTAAACTTTAATTAAATCAGTCAGACACAGAAATATAATACTGTATTTGCAAGAAAAGGCATGTGGGAATATTCTTTTTATTTTAAGATGTAACATGAATATGTTATTCACTGTTTCCATTTTCTTACTGTTGTAAGTGCAAGATAGCTATAAGCCATACTGGTGGTACCTTTTATCACAGTTCCGCAGAATGATGTTGTGTATTTTGTTCAGTTTTTCCATGTTTTATGTTTCTAGTAACATGTTTTATTGTGTACTTTACCTATCAGTAACCTACCCTTTTTTGAATGAGGCAGTTCAAAAAGTTCAGAACAAGAGGATATTGAGAAATCTATCTTAAATATATTTATTAGCTCAGACAGGTTGGGGGTGGCGACAAAGAAAAAAAATCTACCATATTTGTGGAAAAATTTGATGAAGTTGGTTTCCCATTCAGTCATAAATCTGGATGCTCTTTCCAGGGAATGCATACATAGCTTAAGGGACATAAAACATGTTAGTACATAAGCATACAAAAAAACAGACTTTAGAAAACAGCATTTTATCTTTGTGCAAAATGTTCTGCAAGCAAAGACTCATCTGCATCCTATCCCTGTAGTGGTACGTTTAAACAAGACAGTAAAAAGTTATTTGATGACTATTTAAAATCTTAATTTACCACTTAACATAGATTCTTATGACAACATCCTTTTGTTGTGGCAAAAGTGGCCTATTTTTTCTTTCCTGTACTACTTCAGGACATTTTATTTCTGGAGAAGGTGCAGCACCACTGACGCATACTGGCTACTAAATACTCAACTGTATACTTTTGTGGCTTTATCAAATGCTTCTTATAACAATTAAAATTTAAATGTTATTATTTTTGTAAATGGGTAGAATTTGGTGAATAAAAGTAGCTTTCTGTTGAGTTGCTGTCATTTTAAGAGAGTGATGGTGCATTCCTACATTGCTGTCTAAAATAAGTGCTGGTTCTTCCTCATGATTTTGGCTGCTGCATATCAGTAATACTGCTGACATCCTCAGCATCACAAGAAAGCAAGAGGTTAAGCAGATGAACTCCGTTGAAATACAAAGTTACTACTTCCTGCCATGAGTTATCTATTTGTTTACATCCTTGGGTTATCTGGGAATAGAATGAATGATCAAAAGCTGTCTTTCAGATACTGTGATCTTATTCTTTCCCTATGAACAATTTTCCTTTTTCTCAAGTTCTCCACGAGATATATGTATCTTTCTCTTCTTAGCATACATGAACTCTTGCTGGTCTTCATTAAGAAAATAATCCTGATGAAGACTCAGGTTCCAGCCATCTTAAGGGTTCAGGAAAGATTTCTTTCTTCTTTCCTGTTTCTTTGTAATTGCATAGTAGTGGTCACAGTAATGCCATACAGAGCAGATAGATCACTTTCTCTACTTTCATCTGCTTTTTAGGTGTCTAGTGTAATCAATGAAATAAATTCTTCTATATTACACAGAGTATCTATAGGATTTCCAAGATAGTGCCCTCTTATATTAACATCTAGATTACTATCCCCCAAAATTTCCCTCAGAACTTTACAGATATAGCCTGCCTTCTCAATTCTCACATGTATCTGATCGTACTGAAATTCAGTTTTTGGATTAAAACAATTTAGGCAAGACATTAAGACTGTGGCAGGAGTATCCTGCCCTCTTACTTATTTACTCCCACCCAGCCTCTGTCATCAGCAAATTTTATGGTCAAAGATATTTAGATAATGAATCTAGATCATTGATAAAAGAGCATTGGTGTCACACCTAATATCAGTTCTTGGACTAATCCATTAGATTATGCTATGGACATTGATATCTCTTCATTAGCAATGACAACTTAAGATGCCATATATGTGATATCAGACATGAAATCAGAATTCTATTCAGTGGGAGGCATAGCAGCTGTAAAATTTATCTTTTTTAAAGAAAGGATAGGCTACTAATTGTTTCAGGCTGAGCTACAGTATGTTACTCTCCATTATTAATTTGTACATGTATATAGGTAAAAAGCAAGTTCCTTGACTGCTGATTTATGTTTGTAAATTTTATTTACCACTTTTTGTATCTGAAATCAAAATAACCCACTTCCATCTCTAGTTTAGGAACTATACAGTACTCTGACTTAGAGTCAGGCAGTTCTAGGGTCTGAATCTACGAACAAAAGATAATTTTGTAATCTTAAAATATGCAGAAGCAGAACATACACAACTCAGTAAAATCTTACCCTTGATGATAAGAGGTTGAGTCAGAAAATTAAGATAAATGCATATCTGTCTTGCAAAAATTCAGAGGAAGAAGGAGGAAGACAGCTGCAGCTAAC
>WKFP01014696.1:103664-114222 GCA_011057875.1 Pterocles orientalis
TCCCTCCTTTGGGGCCATTGGCTGGGAGTGGGCTGGGCCTTTGGTCATCAGGTGGGGAGGGGCAGTATCACTGTGTATCACATTGCATCTTTGTATATAGTATTATTTCTAATATTATTGTAGTTTGGTTATTAAATTGTCCTTATCTCAACCCACGAGTCCTCTTTGCCATTTACCTCTTTAATTCTCTCCCCTATCATTGGGTGGGGGCAGGGACTGTGTGAGCGGGTGTGTGTGGCTGGCCCCTAGCCAAGGGCCAACCCATCACATGAATCTAGATCATTGATAAAAGAGCATTGGTGTCACACTTAATATCAGTTCTTGGACTAATCCATTAGATTATGCTATGGACATTGATATCTCTTCATTAGCAATGACAACTTAAGATGCCATATATGTGATATCAGACATGAAATCAGAATTCTATTCAGTGGGAGGCATAGCAGCTGTAAAATTTATCTTTTTTAAAGAAAGGAGAGGCTACTAATTGTTTCAGGCTGAGCTACAGTATGTTACTCTCCATTATTAATTTGTACATGTATATAGGTAAAAAGCAAGTTCCTTGACTGCTGATTTATGTTTGTAAATTTTATTTACCACTTTTTGTATCTGAAATCAAAATAACCCACTTCCATCTCTAGTTTAGGAACTATACAGTACTCTGACTTAGAGTCAGGCAGTTCTAGGGTCTGAATCTACGAACAAAAGATAATTTTGTAATCTTAAAATATGCAGAAGCAGAACATACACAACTCAGTAAAATCTTACCCTTGATGATAAGAGGTTGAGTCAGAAAATTAAGATAAATGCATATCTGTCTTGCAAAAATTCAGAGGAAGAAGGAGGAAGACAGCTGCAGCTAACATATCTGGAGTTTCCTCTCCAGTTCTTTTATTACCTTAATTTAAAATGAGTTTAGTGCTAACAAAGTTTCTAAGCAAAACAAAGTTTCAGATTACAGACAAGAGTTTGATTGTCTAGGGAAAAAGGCTGATGACTGCGCAGGATCCAGCCCTTTGTTCAAGCACAGAATTAGATTAGTTACATAACATTAGCCTTTTCTACTGCAGACATTGGTAAACAAACATCTTCCTTGTCTTCACCTGCTCACCTTTGTTATATGCATAGGGAGCTTGCTAATTATATCTGCTGTGTAAGGGAAACAGCTATATCCTCCATTCTATTTTTTCAATATGTGGCTGGCTAGGAAATACATAAGTATGCTCAATGGAATTCACAGAAAATCCTTATGTTGACATTAATGTATTCAAGAGATTGCAATTTTGACCAAATTTAAACTGGTAATTGTGTTAACTTGTAAAGAGACAAGAAGATTCCCAAACTTGATATTTTTCAGATCAAATTATTATTGTTAATAATTGTAATAATTTTGTCTTTCTGCTAGTATGTTTTCGCATAAGGGCATCCCATTTGACCTTTTCCAAATGCCAACAATAATATTTAATATGAATATGCTTCATAGACCCTTTAAACACTCATATAATGTTTAATATTAAAAGATAATAATCTTGGTATTTGTACTCAAAATGTCACTGAATATTGCATGAACAGTGATCAAGCTGGCTTAATCGCAAGGTATGTATCCAAAACCAGATATTATCAGATAGCTTAGGAAATTAGTATGGAAGAAAACTGTTGTTGTTTTCATGGTTTGTTTGGTTTTTTTTTTAATTGCTGAGTGTTTACAGAACACATTTCTTTTGTAAGGAATTTGGTCATAGGGATCTGTCTTGAATGATTACCTGGAAACCTGTAAAAAGGAAAAGAAAATATTGGTTTCTTCCATTAATGAAGATTTATCTTAATGTTCTTGGATGATAAAAATTCCTAGGAATGAGTGCATTGGAAACTACATCCAGTGAAAGACCTAATGTCAGGAACCTATTTCCTAAATTAACTACATGTTAAGGTACTCCAAACAAGTAGAAAACTCAGGCGGGTAATCTGAAAAAAAACCCAACACTTTAAATGACAAGATGCTTTCAATAAACCAGCAGGAAATATCACTTACATGTTGTGTGCTTGAAAAGGAGAGTTCTGTATCCACTGGTTTAAGAGGAAAGAAAAACAAAAAAATTTACTTGAGCATGAGGAAAAGGGATAGGAAAAGAGATGAGCCTTGAGCCTGCTAGGGAGCGTGGATCTAATACGTGAATTTGCAAGGCTTTGCACCTTATTATTGAGAGTAGAGGAGGGAAAATAATATTTGAATTAAACAAAATAACTAAGAACAAATGAAAAATACTGCTTAAAACAGGAATGAGGATTTACATCTCTCTTCATGAGTGCTCTTACTGCTACATAATAGTATTATACACTTGTCTGTATTGAATTCCACTATTCTGCAAATAATAACTTAATTCCTGTTGAACAGAGCAACTACATGGCATGTTCTGGAAGTGTCTGTGTATAATGCATGTGTCAGGGTGAGCTGGGCAGGTACAAGTTTGAAGGAATCATATGCAGAAAATTTTAATTATGCATATGCAGCCACAAGATTTGGAGTCCCTGAATATCCATTGACTCAAGACCCAAATAGGTAGTTAAATAAAACTAATAGTAACATTATTATATCAATCTTGATACAAAATTAACTAAAGGTAATAAATGATAACATTCTGTCAGATGTTATATCTGGAGGTATATAGTGACAGCTTTATCCCCAGGTTCAAGACTGATGGCTATGAAGCTGATATTTACTAGTTTACCATATATGTCTGAAAGATTTCTGGGAGTTTCTTCTCTTACAGATTTCTTAAACAAAGCCTAAAACCTACTTATTTGCTGTCAAGAAAATATCTCTTTCCCAGAAAGCAGAGTACATACCTCATTATCATTTCATTAGGACATCTTATATGAAAAAATGAACAAAGAAAGAAAAAAATTCTCTTCTCCCAAGCAATAATTACACCACCTGGAAAGCAGGAGCAGATAACTACTTAGAATTGCTAGAAAACTCTTCAAAACTTATTTCAAGGCAGGTTCTATTTTTGTGATAAATGTTTTCCAGCAGTTATTCATGTTTTTTGTTATTATTTATTCTAATATATAGAATAGCCCAGAAAGCCAACTGCATTGTGGGTTGCATCAAGAGAAGCGTGGCCAGCAGGTTGAGGGAAGGTGATTCTCACCCTCTACTCTGCTCTCATGAGACCCCACCTGAAGTACTGCTTTCAGACATGGACCTGTTGGAGAGAGTCCAGGAAGGAGCACAAAGATGGTCAGAAGGCTGGAGCACCTCCCATATGAGGACAGGCAGAGAGAGCTGGGGTTGTTCAGCCTGGAGAAGAGAAGGGTCTACGGAATCCTTCGAACAGCCTTCAAGTACTTAAAGGGAGTCAAAAGGAAAGATGGGGAGACACTCTTTACCAGGGAGCGTAGTGATAGGACGAGGGGTAATGGTTTTAAACTGAAAGAGGGTAGGTTTAGATCAAATATTAGGAAGAAATTTTTATACTGTGATGGCAGTGAGGCACTGGAACAGGTTGTCCAGAGAAGCTGTGGATGCCCCATCCTTGGAAGTGTTAAAGGCCAGGCTGGATGAAGCTCTGAGCAACATGGTCTAGTGGAAGGTGTCCTTGCCCATGGCAGGGGGGTTGGAACTTGATGATCTTTAAGGTCCCTTCCAACCCTAACCACTCTATGATTCTATGATTCTATGATTCTTTTCCAAATTAATAGAGACTCAATTATTGCATGACTGGGTAGATATCTGCCAACACAATAGAAGTGAGTTATGACATGCTGTGCCCTTTGTATAAAGTAAATGGGCTTTTGAATCATGATATGTGTGTTTGTATATGGCCAAAGGAGACAAAACTGAGCATTTGTTGTAATGACCTTCTCATACACCATTTTTTGTAGTTAGGATGCTTTGATATCAATAAACAAAATAGATGTCCTTGTGCTAATCTCTCCAGTTAGTTTTTTACATCTTGAGCTGCTTCCTTAACAACTTCCGCTGTTAAAATACTTTTTATGCAGGAGGTGCTTTTTTTCTGAATCTCTTTTTTTCTTTTTCTGTTGGACAAGATCTTTTTCAAGACAACTACTCAAACATGAGAGTTGTCAGTTGTCAGTTTCTCCTTTTGACTGGGTATTTGTTCTTTAGAAAGGTTAACAGATGATGGTTTATTGTCACAAGAAGCTTCATGTTACTCGTGTTTGCAATTCACTAAAGCCAGGAATTAACAGTTAAATAGGCTTCATGACTTTGTGGTTTTTTGTTATTATTTTTTCCTAATGAGAGAGAAAGTGTCAGGAAAAAAAATCTTAATTTATCCTCTAAAAACATTTTACTTTGCTGTGTGGAAAAATGTAGGA
Source organism: Pterocles orientalis (assembly GCA_011057875.1). Taxonomy (NCBI): domain Eukaryota; kingdom Metazoa; phylum Chordata; class Aves; order Pterocliformes; family Pteroclidae; genus Pterocles; species Pterocles orientalis. The sequence continues at coordinate 108,009 of WKFP01014696.1, forward strand.
GAGCTATATGTACAGAAAAGCATCCGGAACAAATTTGGGCTTGAAAAGTCACATAAGGAAAGTGAGAGAAGGGTAAGAAAGAAGGAATGCTTGTTTATGTGAGAATCTTACTTGTTTCTATTAGAAAATTCTCTTTTGTTTAGCCTTTTCAAGATACAGAAGAGAAAATATCTCTTCATAGTCTTTCTTGGAATCATAGATGGAAATTACAAAGGGGATAGTTATAGATATATATATATATTGTGTGTGCTTGTGTGTGGATTGGTGAGCATGGGTCAATACATACGTGTGGCATTCTGACTCCTAATACATGGCTATTATTTGGAGTATTGTATAGCGTAATTGCAACTTTTTTTATCTTTATAAGATGAAACCACCCAATTCTTATTTTATAAATTTAAGAACAAGATAGATTGGGTCAGTTATCTATAGTATCAAATAAAAACTTAATTCAGTAAGTGTAAGACGAGTATTTAAAAAAACAAACAGAGGACTTTATATTCATGTGGCTTTGTAGCAGTTCTTGAATTTAGCAGCAGAAAGGTTAGAAAAATCTTACAAATAATGTTAAAATTAGACTAAAATGTGTGAAAAGGTAAATAAAATACATCAGAATATATTCTGACAAGTACTTTCATTTAAATAGGTTTAAAGTTAATTTGTTTATATAATAAACTTCAAAATGAAGAAAGGAGTCTGATATGTTGCATATACAAAAAATAGGGAATATCATACAAGTAAAAATAAAAATATTCTTACAGGTTTCTGCAAAATAGTCTTGAAATTTGCTTTTACTAATTGAGAAATCAAATTTACAGGAGAAAAACTATGATAAATTAAGAAAGCGATAAATAAAATCTTGAACTTATTAAGTATGAGAAGCTCTGAACATTGATCAAGACTCCAGCAGCAGTCATCTCCCAAGAGATGCTAATGGGAGTTGGAACAGAAATTAAAGAAGCCAACAGAATACCCTTATTTAAGAAAAAAGCCTAGGGACACAGCAGGAAATTAAAGACCAAATAGTTTAACTTTAATTTGCAGGAAAGTATTAGGAACTATTTTAAACCAACAGAGTGGAAAATGCTTAGAAAAGCACAACTTGATTAAACAAAGGTTGGAATAGGAAGGTTATGTCTTACTAATTTCTTAGTTCTATTAGACTATCATTGCCAGAGTAGACAAAGGAATTGCAGGTAGACATCATATTTAAAGGGTGCTCAAGAAGCTTTTTGATATCAGTGGTTGTGTAAGGTACAGAATCATTGAACAGGAGAGAGTCTGCATATTAATTTAAAAGGAAATGGCTAAAGGACTAAAGAATAGAGAACAAGCCACTATAAACCTGGGACAATATCCTGTGGAAAAAGAAGAGAAAAAAGAAATGTGGTCCCATAGAAATAACTCCTGGTCTAGTGCCTGGAAATATAATATGCTTGGTTCAGGAAGAGATAATACAAAGGCCTTGCACTGTATATAATATTCTATAAATAAAGTCAGAATTTAATAAACTATCTCAAAATATTTTATAAAACATCCCCACAGCAGCCCTCACAGTGCTGAGTGTCACACTGGCAGCCAGCAGGGTGTTTGTAACACATCTTGGGAGGGGGCAGAGCTGGGACAGCTGACCCGGATTGGCTGTTCCATACCATGGGACATCAGCTCAGCCAGAAAAGCCAAGGGCAGGGAGGAAGAGGGGTGTGTTTGTTTAGTGTTTGTCTCCAGGAGCAACTGCTACACATACTGAAGCTCTGTTTTCTGGGGAAGTGGCTGGACGTTGCTTACTGAGGGGAAGCAGAGAATAACATCTTTGTTTACCTTTTGTTTCTGTGCATAGCCTTGGCCTTTGCTTTAATTAAACTGCTTTTATCTTGACCCATGAGTTTTTTGTATGATTCTGCCCCTTTATTTTGCTCAAGGGGGAGTGATAGAGGGGCCTGGTGGGCACCTGGCATCCAGCTGAGGTTAACCAACCACAAATCTCTAGCATCTCTCCCTGTATCAAGAATTTCTGATGGTCAAGAGTTTGTGATATTGACTCGAGAAGCTTCTTTGTGAAGGAGTTTAACTAGAATAGTGAGCATGAAGGTTTCATTGACTTAAGTTGTGATGCTCAGGAAAAGATGCATGATCCAGAGGTGCATTGGGATACCTGTGAACAACAACAACAAAAAAATAAATCTGGTGGCTCCTATAAAGACACTAGAATGTCTGTATCAAAGGGTAGTTACTCGAAACAGTTATCAGTTTTTGTAAGCCAAAGACACACTTCTCATGTGTCTAGCAAAACATTGCTAGTGAATTTCTATTAATATTGACCTATGCGTCACTAATCACATTTAACTGTATGGGAGATGTTGACCTGTTTTTATTACAGATGTATAAATGAAATGGCATAAAATCTACAGTTATATTGCCTCTGCATTCTACAGGTTTAGTATCTTGTAAAGGCTAAACAAGTAATTCTGTCTGTTCTTCAACACAGTTAAAATACCATTACTTTGTGGTTTATGTACTCCAGACAAACACTCCCACTTCAAACATACTTCTATCTAGTTTTCCTTCTGGTTTTCACCTGTCTGGGTTAGGCCACCATTACTGGAACAAAACATAGTTAACATCCAATTATTCAGTGTTTCTGGAGCAGGATGAAAACAAATTTCTTTTCAGGACACAGCTGGTTCTCTGGGAGATTTTTGTAAAAGCAAAACATTGAGGATTTTCTAAAATAATACATTACCATTAGCCTTACCAATATCGGAATGTAAGATCCTATATCACTGCAAAATATAGTCAAAAAACATCCCTCCATTGACCTGGAAAACAGCATTTCAACTAGCACTCTTTCCTAAGCAGGACACACCTGTATAAAAAGAAATGTAAGTTATCTTCTGGCTAGCATAATTCCTCTGACAGTAAGTTATCTGTAGCCAAAGGAGAGGCCTGTGACATCAATAAACCATAAATGTCCAAAGCAGGATATCATTAATATTAGCTTGCCTTGATCTTGAATGTAAGTCTACTGAAATAGTCTGATTAACAACAGGATATAAACACTTTGTAACACTGCCACTATGTAGCCAGACACAGTTTTACTATGTGAATAGTGAGCAATGTGACCACCAAAATGTCGAAGAAAGAGAGGTGTAATTGCATACAAAAGGCATCAATGTAAACTAAATTTGTCAGACAAAGAACAAGACAAACACAAGGAACTGCAAATAGACAGGGCATCCTAATGAATATGCGAGAAGAATGACTACCAAGAGAAAAGAAAATCAAGATAAACAATATTGGGAGCAGATGAGACGGCAGCTCCCACTCCCCCTTTGGGGATGGAGGCCAATAGAATAAAAGCAGCAGGTATAAACACAGAAAATTGGAGAAGAAAGAAGACAAGCCCACTTTGGCTTTGATGTCTCTCATCAAACAGCTTTCAAGCCTGATCACTCAGACCTCAATGACTAAGAATCACCAAGGACTGCAGTTGTTAGTGCAAACTGTATGGTATCAACTTTATGGTATTCTATACTGACAGGTAAGTTAGAAAAGTATTCCTAAAAAACTAAAAGGGATGAGTTTTCCTGGCACCACAAGATAAAAATGGCAGTGTCATGTCTTTGGTATCTTTTCCTCCTATAGTGGAAAAGATTTTGACCCTTTCCGCTTTCCCAGAAATCAAGAAGATGCAAAACAGAGAGTGATGAGAAAAATTTGAAAGCAAGAAGGAGAAATGGAGAGTGCTTCTTATTAAGCAGAGATAACAACATGCAAGGAGGAAAGAAGACATTCACTGAAAGTATGTCCCATACACAGAGTAAAAAGGAGAGGGGAGTGCAAATCAAGACGTGTTAGGACCAGAGCCCTGGGATGAGCACACTGAGAGAGAAGTACCTGCTGTCATTCTTAATGCCCTGAAACCTTACAGTTTTTTGTAGCTTGCCTCTTACTGTCTGTGGACAACCCATCTCCTGGAATTGATACTGCTATAAACATGCAATAAATGTTTGCTCCTTATTTATATTTCTATACATAAATATATGTGTGTGTCTTACTTATATATATTGGATTTCCAGAACACTGAGAATTATGGTTAACCTTTTTTAGTTTTAATGAGGTAATAAATTTAGGTTAGCCTTAGTTTTAGCAAGTTGAGTCTTTAAATATGGGCCTTTGTAAACAGAAGACTTTGCTCATACATCAAGTGGATAGGACTACAACATATGCAAGGCTTAGTGTAGGAAGCACATCTGGTAATTCCTACTAGAACAATGAAAAGTGGTGCAATGCTCAGTTTAACCCTTCCTCTATTTCTCAGCAGAACCAAGCAGTTCATTGTGAGCAAAACCTTAGCTGTTATGCTTTTATTTGTCATTGTGAAGTTTTAGAAGTAGTGAATCCTACCCTCAGAAAACAAAAACTGCTTGTCTCTAATTTTGTTGGTAACTGATCTTTTTTGATAATCTGTTCACCACACTTGAGAGTTGAATTGCTGCATTTTTGTGGACCATATCAGCTTTTAACATCCCACTACATCCTAAGTGGCTTGTCTATGATCACATTTCAAATTTGTCAGGACTATAAATATAGATGGGCTTTCTTAACCTCTTATCTTTTTCTTTGCCACATTCTTATTACCTTATTCTTGACTAGTTCCAGCAAAGTGTAGCTACATATACCTTCAATATTAATCTGAGCCCATGTGCTACATTGTTCAATTACAAACAAGAGGATGGCTGCAGCTCCTCTGAACACTTCATGTGTTACTTCGATCTGTTTGATCTACTCTACCTTCTACAGAATTATTAATTGTGTTTCATTTTTTAATAGCTGGTCTGAAAGTTATTTTCACGTCTGGACAAATTTTGTTCACTGATTGCTTGGACTGCCATAGTTATAAATGTCTGGTGAAAAAAGATTTTAAGAAGCCTGTGGCATCCGACATTCCAGAAAGGATAGACTTAAAAGACAGATATTTATTGTAGGAGAGAGGAATGCGTATCTGGCTAAAAAGGAAGTGTTGTATGGTAAGGATTTGTGATTCATTAAATGCCAGGACCATGCAAGAGGGAAAACATGTCCCAAATCGTTCAAGAGCCTATAGAGTCCTGAGGGTTTTCTGGAGATACCTAGCTTTTGCAATCTATCTTTTTTAGTATAAACATTTACATGATAGTAAACACAATAAAAGTAACTTGGATTAAAGAATGCTTCATATTTTTTTAACTCTGAATTTTTACCTATTACATCCCTCACCCTGTAAGAAAATAAGGATTGTGTGATTTCCTAATCACAATCCTGATGTTGTTGGTGTTATAAATAAATTTTCTAATAATTTTACTGAAGCAAATATAATAGCTCAAATGGGTGAAAACTGCACACACTTCTTTGTGTTTAAAATTCCCTTTTAATACTTGCATGCTGAGTACTTTCTGGTCCCTGACATTGTCTGACTTACTAATTCTAGCCTGACATTATGGGGAGAGTTTTGCACAGACTTTGTAGTGTCAGACCATGTACACAGAATATACAGCCTGGTAAATCTCACACACTGTTTGTGAAATTTGCTTACATGATCCCTTCTTATTCTCTCACCACAATTCTGGCATCATGAATGTTTGCAAGATACTAGGTTGTTCTACAGGCCATAAAATAGGAGGTCCCTTGACTGGTGGTCAAGTACACAGTCCCAGGAGTAGCAGAGGCATGGTGAAGTCCTAGTCCTCAACCAAATATGGGAAGAGGATTCATCCTCAACTGTAGTGTTACAACCTTGTGACTCAATTTGGAGAGTATCCTAAGGGTGGCCCAATAAATTGTTCGTATAAGAGACATGCAAAAAGCTTTACTCCATTACAGGGGAAATCTCCTAATCTAATACATATATAAATTTACATAAAATGTATATATGACCTCCATAAGACTGAAAAACTCATATAAATTGCAGTAAGCAAAAAGCATTTCCCGCAAGCATAGTGTATGTTTCATTGAGAGGGGAAGAATGTTCTTTGAGCAGTTTTAAAATATGCTCTATGTCTTAATTTATGATTTAAATCTATAATCTTGGATCATGTTAGTTTACTGGATCAAACCAGTAATGGCTCATCTTACATTTAAGCCTCCAACAGTATTACAATTGATAGAGCACAGTAAAAGATTACAGATCTAAGTGATCATCAAGATACAATGATCTTTTTTTTTTTTTTTTTTC
>WKFP01014696.1:114242-143427 GCA_011057875.1 Pterocles orientalis
CAAAAAAAAAAAAAAAAAAAAAAAAAAAAAAAAAAGTAAAAAAAAAACCCAAAACCCCCAAAAAGTACCAAATTTGGGGAAGCGGAAGACTAGGTGGCAGAAGGCACAAAAGGGGACAAACAGCAAAATAATAAGCAACTTATCAAAAGGAAGGTTTAAAATATCAGGAGATAGCACAAATTGCTAGTTGATCCTCAGTCTCCTCTCTTTTTTTCCCCCCAGTAAGTATGCATTTACTCATTCAAAAAATATTAACACTTCAAAAAAAAAAAAAAGGAAGAATATAAAGAAAGGTTAGCTTGAGAAAAGAACACTGCAGTCATCATATCTATAGTTTTTCATTATTTATTATTCACCACCACTATAACAGGGAGAAAAGCTAGAAATTATAAAAGACTTCAGAAATTATGATATACCAGCATATCTATCACTAATATTCAGAGATGGTATGCAATGCTATCTTGTTCAAGGTTTAGTGACACAAGAAAATATGAACATGACTACAATGTACAGAGATAGATCTCCTATTATTTCTGATTCATTATAGCACATTAATTCACTGAAGTAAGTCACATTGACTAATTAAAACTTTATTCTATGTAAAACTTGAAATTGATGCTCAACCTTTCATGTTATTTTCTGACAGTCGGCAGACAACTTTAGAGACTATCTTGAACTGTCAAAATAATTTATATATGTTAAATGTCAATGCAACTCAGGAAGAAAAAAAAATTTGCTTTCACTATGACATTTATATGCCAGTGCTTGAATCAGATTTTGCAGAGGTAGCAGGACATGCTAGCTAAAAGTAGTTGTGCAGCATATTTCTAAACATGATGTCTCATTTATGTTCAAAATGATGTGGACTGAATCAATTAAGAGGAACAAGTATGTTCCAAGAAGTGCTTAAAAAATCTGTGGAGTTGCTTAGTAACCTGATGTTATACTTCATTTCCCAACAAAACTATCAAGCTGCCAGACCAGTAATGGGGAACTTCCCAAGATAAATAGCACCTCATGTGTTTTGCCAAAAACATGATTCTATTAAATACGTTATTACCTAACTGTCAGGAGTCATGCATATGCATATAGTTGCATATATCTATGCAACAGGACAGTTATCAAAGAAATTACTTTTAGTTGCACTTTGTCATTAAAATACCATACTTTCCCTCCTTAAATGCATTATCTTGTCAAACAGGAGAAGGCACTGAATCCGGAATGCCTAAGGGGAAAATTTTAATCTGGCTTTTTCTTAGTGCTATATTTACCTGACATCACCTTTGTTCTTCACTGACAGTAATCTAGCATAATCTACTGTATGCATCCTAGACTCAGAAATTTAACTTTTTCTGTCTGAAATCTCTCTGAGAACCCTAAAGGAGTCATCATGCAGTCTTCTATCACAGGAGTTTGCTTTATAGGAGAGCAAAATATATGTCTTAAGTTTTAGTGAAAATTAAAGCTATTTTCAAGTACATTTAGTGAAAAATGCAAAAGTACTGAGAAGATATCAGTCTTGCTTGCTGAAAAACCGACTTCCTAAGCTTACTTTCTTTTTAGCCATTTCTCAAGTAGAGAGAACCAAATCTGATATTTCATGAAAAAACAGGATTTCTACCAGTCTGAAGTGAATGTCATTTAGTTATTCCTTAATACTTTATAAACAAGGATGAACAAAAAATATCTAATATAGGGTCAGCTCATCAGCTGAGGTGAAAGGGACTGTTGAAGTTAGTCCAGCTATGTTGATTATATTTACTCCAGAGTTCAGTCTATTTAAGTTTTCTTTTTTGCCAAAAATATAATAATGACATATTTATAAAGAAAAATGACTAGATGGAACAGAAGGTTCTTGTCCTTTTTAAAATGTACTTTCTTGGATTCAATCCAAGTAACTTTCACGTTGTCTTCTGTTCTTAAGCAAGTGCTCCCAAAAATCTCCTTTAAGACCACAGCTTGTTGTTCACTTTTCTAAATGGTAGAACTAGGGCAAGAGAGTTCACCGTGCTGAAAACAGCCATAAATATATAGTGAAAGATTTAAAGAAAATTTTTCAAAAAAATGTGCATAGGTAGAAATGTCAGATAAAATGATCTTCCTGTCTCTTTGCTGACATTATCTAAGATTTTTAGCATACCATTTAAAGCAATAATGTTTATACTGTTTAATTTTTAACCAGCCAAAATCAAAGAATAATTATTGTCCTACTTCCATTGAACATGACATTCAAGAACACATTTCCTTATTTTCTAATGCCAGGATATGGGTGGTTGCAAGTGTGTGATTTCTCAGCATAATACTGTGACAATTCATAGATGCATCAGGAAATTCTTCTTTTGCATTACCTTTTCTTGCTTTGCTGTTCCTCGGTTAACTAGTGGTTTCTCCCTTTTCAGCAAAGATTCTAGAAATTTTTAAAGGACTCAATAAAATTTAAAGAGGAAATGCAGAGATTTTTCAGATTTATAATATTTTTTCTAAACTAATTCCTCAGTTTTGGTCTGCTCCATGAATTAAAATTAGACCAAAATTTACAGAGTACTTGAGTAGGTAATGACACAAAATATTTTGCTTACCAGTTTACTCATAGCTTGATATACAAGCAGCAACTTGTAAATTTCAAAAGATACTATTTTGCTTTTAGTGAGTCAAGTAGTTGATGCCTGTATGTTAGCGATACAGCTATTTTTAATTACATTGACAAATTATTTTGCGTAGTATAACAAAATTTCCTCACTTTTTAGAAAAATACTTTGACAAGTCTTTCCATGTCTTATTTGGATAAGGTTTTTTTGAGCTAAAATGTTTACGCATTATTCATCAGTTGTAGCAGTTTTTCAATGAATCAAACAGCATTTTTAAAAGACTTGTGTAGATGATTTACTACATGATATAGTTTTGATTGATAATAACTTTATTCTTTATTATGTATTTTCAGAAAATCATGAAGGAAATTTCAGAGTTTAAAAACAAAATACCTAATAACTACCTATAACATAGATTTTAACTTGTTCAACCTTTTTTGGTATGTGGACATATAGATTCAGAAGGAGGCCTACTCAACTCGCAGAAGAAATTAAGTTTGTTTCTATAAATTAAATCATGGGTCAGCTTACAAAATATTAAAGGCAGTTTATAAAAAATGAAAAGAAGAGATTTGTAAAAATTGCATTATGATCTTTGTTCTGAGCATGGAGTATCACTAGTTCTTATGAATCTGGAGATGCCCATTGTAAAGGAACCTCAGATGTGATGCAACATTAATTCTTACATAGAATCGTCAAATGGTTTGGATTGGAAGGGGCCTTATAGATCATCTAGTTCCAACACCCCTGCTACAACCATGGATACCTTCCACTAGGTAGGGTTGCTCAAAGCCTCATCCAACCTGGCCTTGAACACTTCCAGGGATGGTGCATCCACAACTTCTCTGTTCCAGTGCCTCACTTTCCTCACAGTAAAAAAAAAAATATTCTTAATATCTAATTCAAACTTCTCCTCTTTCAGTTTAAAACCATTAGCCCTCATCCTGTTGCTACATGCCCTAATAAAATGTCCCTCCCCATCTCTCCTGTAGGTCCCCTTTAAGTACTGGAAGGCTGCTCTAAGGATTCCCTAAACCCTTCTCTTCTCTAGGCTAAACAACCCCAACTCTCTCAGTTTGTCCTTATATGGGAGGTGCTCCAGCCCTCTGATCACCTTTGTGACTCTCTACTGGACTCTCTCCAACGGGTCCATGTCTTTCTTATGTTGGGGGCCCCAGAGCTGGATGCAGTACTCCAGGTGAGGTCTCATGAGAGTAAAGCAGAGGGAGAGAATCACCTTCCTTGACCTACTGGTCACCCTTCTCTTGATGCAGCTCAGGATGCAGTTGGTTTTCTAGGCTGCAAGTGCACATTTCCTGGTCATGTCCAGCTTCTCATCAACCAGTACACCCAAGTCCTTTTTGTTGGGGCTGCTCTGAATCCATTCTCCTCCTATACCGTTTTTTTGTTTGGAATTGCCCCAAACCATGTGCAGGACCTTGCACTTGGCCTTGTTCAACTTCAGGAGGTTTGCTTGGGCCCAGCTCTCAAGCCTGTTCCTCTGGATGGCATCCCTTCCCTCCAGCATGTCAACCACACCACATTGCTTGTTGTCGTCTCGGTTTGAATCATTATACATAAGCTGATAGCTGTGAAATGAAATGAATATTCAAATGTTACAGGATGGTAATAAATCTGGAACATGTAACTACCAGATCTAGGGATGGAAACAATCAATTACTATGTCTTATTTACATTCTTAGCTATGGAGTCCCTTCAGTGGCTCTATGTTGAAATTCACATTCCCTTGTTTCAGCTCTTGTGTCAAAAAGATATAAAAATTTTTAGTGTTTTTGCTGGAAATCGACCAGAGACAGTGAAAAACAAATGGAAGGGTGATGTGACAGACATCACCAAGATGTTTGAAGTTGACTTTAAGGAACAGAGAGGATAAGGGTCTGTTCATGCAAATGTCTTTGGATTCAGAATGCGGTGATATTATTGAATTTAATGACTATCCATATAACAATTCACCAGGTGTATAAGCATTTTCCCTCATCCACAGCAAGAACATTACCAGCATTAACTTGTGGTTTTATGATGAGATGGTTGGTGTTGTGGATGAGGAAGAACAGTGGATGCTATATAGCTCAACTTTGGGAAGGCCTTCCACATAGTCTTCCATAGTGTCCATATAGTCAGCTGGTTGATTACGTCCTGGGTAAGTGGAAGATTGGCTGGACTGTGTTCGGTACCAGGGGCGAAGGGGAGTGAGGTGAAAGAGAAAGAGAGACAGGGTTTTTTTCTGGATCTCAGTAAGAAAAACCCAGCAACAAATGGATGAATAAGATAAATGCTTTGATAAGACACAATAAGAAGAGGAATACAGATGGCAACTAAGTCTTATATCCCTTCAGATACTGGGTACCTGACATTTATGCAGCATTGGACGGAGCCCAGGTAGGTTTTCCTATGGTCCACTGTACAGAGCAGACCCTGTTCATGGGCAGAATCTCTCCCTTTCAGTCATTCCAGGTAATGTATCATTTCTTTACAAGAAAACAACTCTACTTCTACAGGATGCTCGCACGAGAGATTCATGGTGTCATCGTTGGTGCCAACTGGGAGCTGCCTGCAGGCTCTTCTGTTAACATTGACATGACCAAATTTATCCTGTGTCTTAGGAATATGTGCAACACAACCCAGGCCTGAAGACCATGATGAACAAGCAGCATCACATAGCACAGGCCTGGGACTGCTCAGGTTAACTGCTGTGTGGTTGACTAACTCCTAAGCATGTAATGGTCTCCTGGTGAGGATCAGTGCATTCCATCCCTTGATCCACAAACAGTTTATGTGTCCTGAAGACATGTTATAAATGACAGATTTTATTAATAATGTACAGGTTTCTCAAGCGCTAAGTACAAGCCCCAGAAGAGCAGTCATGGCCTGCGCAAGTCCACTGACTTCTTGAATACAATGTTTTCAGCAGGGCTGCCATACAGACTGCCAAGCTCAAAGTGTTGTGGTCAGTGGTACAAAGGCTAGCTGACAGACAGTTACTGGTGACATCTCTTGTGGAACAGTAGTGGGACCAATACCTTTATTAATGACCTGACCAGAAGGATGGAGTGCTCTCTCAGCAAGCTTGTATATAATACCAAATTGGAGGGAGTGCTCAACGGTTTGGAGTTTGCAACACAGAACATTTGAGAGGCTGAAAGAGCAGGATTTGTTTGGCCTTAAGATGAGAAGGCTAAGCAGAGATCCTTTTGGTGTCTGCAGCTACCTAATGGGAGGCTACAGAGAAGGCAGATTCAGGCACTTCTGGGAAGAGGAAAGTCATAGAATAGGAACCAATAATCACAAAAACCAGGAACTTTTAGTAGAGAGAAGGAAAAATGATTTTATTGTGAGAGTGGTCAAATATTGGAAGACAGTCTCAGACAGGTTGTGGAGTCTCCATCCTTGGAGATATTCAGATCTTGACTGGGGAAGGCATTGACCATCGTTGTTTAGCTGTCCCTTCTATGAGCAGGAGTTTGGACTAAATGACCTTCAGAAGTCCTTTTCAATCCCAATTGCTCTGTGATTCTGTGATCAGGCACCACTGCTGAGTTTTTAGATGAATGTAATTAAAAACCTTAAGCACAAGAATTATTTTTAAACTATTTGCTTCATTTTCAGAGACTATCAGGTGTTTTTAATTAAATACTATGTCTTCCGTAAACACAAAGAGACAGGTTTTGATAGGAGAAAGCACAATGTTCCTATTTATGCATATTTTTCAGTGGGACTTAAGCTAAATTATACACGTCTGCAAATGCTTTGCACAGCTAACTCAATGTAAGAATTCATTTTGTCTACTAAAGCTGATAGCAGATTTGTATTTGTGAAATATTTAAATTAAGTGAAGGAAATGGTGCTTAAAGTGTGGCAACTGTTTAATCAGTGAGTAATTTACTCTTAGTGTGTGAAGTATTTTTATAAGCTCATTTATGATAATAGAAGTTCAAGGCTCAATCAATGTAAGCAGTAGATTTATGGTATATTTAGTTATAACATAATCCAACATAAATACTCTTATTTATTACTATTCACGGTTTAACTCTTTTTGTTTTTCTCTGTACAATTTACAGAGTGTAACTAAACTCACATAAAATGCTTATCATAATTTTTCAAACAGCATTCATTGATATCTGTCTTAGCATATTTTTACATTCAGATGTTGGGCTTCAAAACAAAAGACTATTATCTAATTTGCATAATTGTATGAATCGAAGGGTGTCTGTCTTTTCCTATTTCAAATAAATAATTAGAGAAATCATTAACCAGGAAATTGATCCATTCCTCTGCAACTTCTAGTTTGTTTTCGTCAAATTACTGGGGTCATTTTTTAGTTTATATATTTCTGTTTTTCCCTCATAAACTGTTAATTTGCCTTTCATTTCTTAAAATACTATGCCAAAGAATTAACACTGGATACTATGATCCTCTGGCTACTAACAGAGTCAAATAAACTGTATATGTTTGGATGCATCATAAATATTATTCCATTTTTACATACTCCAGAAGTCCTCCATAATTATAAAGTGTAGTCCACAGAGTGAAGAAATTGTCACCTAAGTGGATATATATCCTATGGTTAATTATCCTTAACTGTTCGTATGCTACTTTTAACTGGGATTCTTCCTAATTAAATAAAAAATTGATGTGATTTTCATCCATCATTTACTGGAATTTTGTAAATTAGCAAGGAAAATATATTGGTACAGGAAGTAAGTACAATTCATAGCTTAACGCATTTTGTATGGTGTCCAAGATATCTGTATCATAATATATAAAGACTAAAGACTTCTGTTTCGCTAGCTGAGGACGATCAGTTAGCCAAATATTGTCTGGATATAAAAATATTACTTGTGATTCTAGACTGCCAAATTATTCATAGCATCTGAAGGGTCTGTAAAAAAAGTGGACATCCCAACACTCCTCTCAAGCCTTGAAAAGTCCAGCTGACATGCAGGACACATTATGACTACACTATAAAATTAAAAAAAATGTCTGTGGTGGAAGGTCAGATGTAATGTGGCTACAGAATTAGAAGAATTAACATTTGAACATGATCAGTGATGAAATTCTGCATTTAGATAATTAACAGAAGAGTAAATGTACAGAACTTCCTAACAACTTTATTCTGAAAGTTAGAAAAAAAATTCCAAATTTAATTTGTGCTGTTTTCTGTATGGTACTTAAATGACTATTTAGTAGGAAATTGTAGAGTGTTTTATATTCGAGACTGCATAGGAACTGTTTTCTTTCAGATCTACATGAATGGCCAAAAATACGAATGATGGTAGATCAGAAAAAATTTTCCCTTCCCCCCAAAACTGCAAAAAAGTCTTTCTAAGTGCTTTCATTCTTAATTAAGTTTTGTTGGGTTTTGTCTGTTAAATTGGAGAAACTGAAATATAGTCAGCAGCCTAGCAGAGACCAAGGTCCAATATTTTGCTTAATTTCTGCTGAATAGACATATGCTTCATAACAAATTACCTGTAATTTACTGGAATATCTTCCTGTTTCTTTGCCTTAGTTCATGTTACTATGGTTAATTTCAACAAGGCTTTCCCAGCTAGGCCTGCAGCAACATTTCTTTGTCCCTTCTGACCATTTTAGCTTATAGGTTGCTATTATGTTGAATTTCTCTCTTCTTTCTTAAGTTAAAAAAAGACTCCTGTTTATCTTCCTCAAAACCCATAATTTGGGATGATATTAGACTAAGCATAATTTGGACTGTACCCAACTTCTAAACTATGTGGCAATCAATCATGTTAGTTTAGTTGTGAATGTACCAGTTTGTTTGTATTTTGAACTCCACAAATAAGATTATTTTTCTACCGACTGTTCTGTAATACACTGTGAAAATGCCACTCTGGCTATGTAACTAAATTCAAATTCTTGAAGGTCAGTATGACCAGAACTTTCCTTTTGATCTAAAATACTTTGTTCTTTCTTTCTTTAGCTCTCTACTCAAGTCTGCAGGTACTTAATTGTATATGGTTTTCAGTGGATTTGAGTAAAAATGACACTCCTAGTTTTCATTAATTTTTACCCTGTAAATGTCTTGAAGAGAATTATGAAACCATGAATTGGATCTTGAATAAGAGCATTAGTTTTGTATGCAGTGAGAGAGTCGAAAAGTGAATTGCTGCCAGCCAGAAAGATAGATGCGAGTCCCTGTCTAAAACTGGAATATTTAGTTATACAGACTAGTGGCAAAAAATTTCCAGAACCAAAGAAAACTTAATTTGTTTCAGTTTTTGAATAAAGATATCACATGAAACAATATCTTCCTAGCTTAATGCAAGCAGTATCCTCTAACCAGTACTTCCTGCTTCCTCTGCAGTTATCATCAGTTGATACATAGATTTAAACTAGTTATTACTATCCAGTAACCAATTTTCAGGGTGTGGGTGGGGTGTGTAAATTAGTTAGCTGGTGATTCTAATGAAAGAGACAACATAATCTTTCCAAACACTTAGATGAATTCAAGTAGTGTTAGCCTGTATGTATCAAACAAACATCAGAACACAAGAGAGTCCACATTTTATTGATATTGCTCAAATATTCTTAATATCCAAAAGATCATTTTTGTTAGTGATCATATTTAGAACAACTGAAAAAAGATAGTATGAATGAATGGTTGCAGTGTCTGTATATTTGGATTCCTTCGTAAAGCATGAACACCAAATGAAATTGTAAACTTGCCTACACCAATGACAAATTATAATGATCATGTGAGCTACTTTCAAGATAATTTAAACAAAACCTGTGTTTAAAAATATCTCTACTGCTTACAAGTCATCCAAGATTCTGGGTTCAAGCAAACCTCATCTAGTTAGCAAATGTATCAAACCTAACATCAGCAACTACTGTGGATTAAGAGAAAAAGAGTGTGACTATCAGACAGAAAAAAAAAAAAGGGCAAAATGCCCTTTGGGTACTGATAAATGAGATAAAATTTGTAGTCACTTTTAAAGACAAGAGTCCTTTTTCTCCATGTTTTTGTATGCTTAAGTGCACAGTTTTTCCCATTTCCCTTTGCTTATGTTGTATGCCAGATTATTCAGAGTTTCTTCAAAATACTGCTTTTAGGTTTCAAAGGTATTTGAAAGACATAAATGCTGAAAAATATTATGCTTTTGAGAGATAATGAAGTAACAATGAAGTCTGAAATACATTTCAGATTTTCTTGCAAAATATTATTCTTACTGAAGAAGTTGCATTATATTTTGTTGCAAATATTATATGTAATATCAGGTAAATTGGTCGTTGTTTTCTACAAAGTGATGAGAAAAAAAAATAAAATTATACCATTCAATAATTTTTTCTAAATGTCTAACAAAAATTTGTGATCTTTGTCAACGTAATGTCCACATTCTGTCTGTCTTCTGGAAACATTGTGCCCAGATAGATTACAATAAGTGAGAATCTTTCCACATATTTCAATTGATTTAGTCAGGCATGCAAGTTTCGAGTGAGGAGAAATTAGAAGTATGGGACATACAAATCTCTTGCTAGTACAATTAAAATAAAACTATATTTGCCAACATTATTTGAATCAAACAAATTAACTTTGCATTGTGCAATTACCACATAACAAAAGGACATTAAGGTAAACATTTGCATATCTATGCAAATTTGTCATGAGAAACAGAGGAAAAAAGACACAATAAGAAGAAAGCTGAAAAGGGTACGTTTGACTGAGATACTAAGATAACTTTTTGAAAATGAAACTCAGCTACCTATAAGGCTTGGCAAAGCTCATAACGTTAAATAAGTACATGGTATTGTTTAGTGACTTAGATTAGAAAAACTATGAAACTTCTTCATACAGCTTTATTTTCTCCAATTTTGTGTATTTTGGGGACATTTAAAGGAAACTTTTTGAATCTATTTTTTTTTGCCTAGTAAATAGCCCAGCAAGCACAGCTACAGTGTCTTTTAGAAGCTTTAGGTTATAGAATGTAAAGTATGCTACCGTGAATTCTATGAGAATTTACCACCATAAAACTAGACAGAATTTGTATATATTGGATTTACTTTTAACCTTCAGTTTGAGAACAGTGGTTAGTTGGTCCAGGTTTTTCTCCCTTTTCTTCCTTCTTTTCTTAATACCTGTTCCAACCGCTTTTCACCTTCCCTTCTACTCCTTGTTTGTGGGTTGTGTTAGTTGTTTTGTTTTGGTTTTAATTGATAATTTATTTGATTTTATTGTTTAATAGTAACAGATATTTAAATGTGATTTTTCTATCTATTAATATCATGTTGTGCATTAAATAGTTATATTTCTATAGAATTTATTTTTGGACAGGGGAAAGACTAAAGGAATTCTTTTCCTTATTAAGGTTTTAATTAAAATAGATGGAGAATGAATCTCCATTCATTAAAAATAAATATTATTGCCTTTCCTTTTAAAATGCAGAAGCAAAAGCAAATATATATATACATGTATGTATGTATATGTGTTTGTGTGTGTGCATCTAGATGTGCATCTAGATGTTACTACACATATAAGCAGCAACTGAAAAATCAAAATAAGCTGACTTGGGTTCAGCTTTTATTGCTGATGGTACTTTCATCCAGAATTTGTTATTCTGCAAATTTCAGCTAGCTTTCTGTATTATAGTATCATATTATCATATAATGGAGCAAAGAACAACAATTTCCTAAATGAATTTTATATAGAAAGTTTTAATAGGAAATAAAGTCAGGTAAAACAAGAGGTGGTTATTGGAATATGAAACTATTAATCCACTGTTTATGTTGTATAGCTAACAGAGGTGTTTCTAATTTTCCTATATTTAATCTGTGTTTTATGTCTAGGCAAGAAATGGTGTTACTGTGTTACCTGGGTAACAATTGTAATACCGTAATCCTCATTATAAAGTTAGGGGTTTATGACAATTACCTCCTGTCAATACCCAGAACCTCTTCTTTGCTAAGGAAAATAATATCTGTGACTGACTTTCAAATATCTATGAGATAAGAAGTTATTTGGAAGACATTTCACACCATTGCTGTTTTTTGTTAATATTTACTACTAGCATACCATTTATGACCCTTATTATTAATTCTGCTGTAGAAGTACAAGAAGTAAAGACTAAAGGAGAGTTCAGCCAATAATAATTAATTTTACTTCTTTTAAATACAAATCATTGCAAAACATGTTTTAAAATCCTACACAGAAATACATGAAATAAGCAACTTTTTCACTTTTTACATCAAGATAGCCTACCTGTGAGATTCTTTTGGGAACAAACTTTAGGTCTGTTTTCTTCAGTTGGAGAGATAAGCTTAACATATTGAGAGGAGTTTTTTCATCTAACTTGTAACAAACAAACAAACGAAAGTAATAGATGATTTTTTCTCCACCTAATGACAAACCATTCATAGTAGGCAGGGTTTAGAAAATTTAAGATTCTTGGTTGTTTTTTTTTGCTGGTATTGTGTTTTTTGGAGGAAGGGGGCACATTGTAGAATGAAAAATTTATTTTTACTTAGGGTTGCAGCTGAAGTATCAACAGAGAGGCAAATGGGAACTTTTTTTTTTTGTTTACATATTTGGACTTAATTTATACCTTATATTGGAGTTCTGATATATAGATATTTTTTAAATCTGGAGCACACTGACAGAGTGTGTAGTTGGCGCTCTAAAAATCCTAAATAGTATAAACCATAAGTGATTATGGCTAATTACAGGGAGACTATTTAGGAGAAAAATTAAAATACAAAAGATGAATTGTATATACTCTTAGGGGGTTGTGTTAGCTGGTCATATAGAGGGAAATATAATGAGTATTCACTGTCACCATTGTAAGTTATTATGGAAATTATTATAAACGAAGATATTTATTCAGTCCATGCCAGATCTGGGGAAGAGATTTCCAGAAGGCAAGCCAGATGGCTAAGTGGGTTTTGCTGCAGATCTATGCTGACCCAACCATAGAGCTCCAAAAGTTGCCATCATGTCTGTGGGACACTGCGAAATCAATAGTAGTGTCAGATGGAGTTCAGCGTGCTGAAGGATTGTCAGAGAGTGAGAACACAAATTTTTTTGCACCTAATTCTTAGGATTCTTTACACACTGAGAAATTTCCTAAGGTCTCTGGGGGATTTAGTGAACCGAGGATAATTAGAAACTGACCATTTCGTAAAGGATTTTTAAAAATAGTGCACTTCTGCATCATAAAGTGTAAAGTACTCTGTGTCTAGCAGATTTTCTCAGCACCCAGTGACACTTGTTTTGATTCTGTTTTTTGAAGGGGCAACTTTTATTTTTATAGTCTTCAACTGCGTTATTAGCTGAATGTTTTGTCTTTTTTTAAAAAACTATTTATAAACTTTCAAGAATAATTTCAGTTAAAAGCTAAGCAATATCAAATTTCCCAGACATAAAGGAACATTATAACATGCCAGTAGTGTAGTAGTGTAACAGCAGGCTAATCCAATACTCACCCTAACTTCTATCTCTTTCTTGAATGCTTTTCATAATGAGTGTTACTTTCCCCGGTACAGAACTGTCCTCTTATGAAAATTTATTGCCCAAATGTTTTTCTGATACTGCCCTTAAATATTGCCATAAAGAGTAGGATATCTATAACCCCACTTTGAACATTTTAGTATTGAGCAATTTTTTGGTATCTTTTATTTATGTTATTTTATCACAATTCTCTCTACATTTTTTAAATCTTGTTTACAAGGCATTGACCTCTCTTCTCAAAGATATTAAGCAGAAGAGGACTGAAGAAACAGGAAAGTGAAGTAGTCACTACTTATGCAGCTGGTTCCCTATAGAAAGGTTTATTTACAAGGAGACTGACTAGGATTACTCAATTTCCTGCTTCATCGAGGATCATACCATCTTAGACAGTTCCCTTGGCTCTGTATATAAAGAGCTTAATGAAGAGGGAAATTAATTCTCAGTGGCAACCACCTGTAGCTACTAACTTATTCACTCATGCTGTCAGTCCTCCCTGGCCGCTGTCTGACTATGAGAGCATTTGTCACTCATCTAAATCCCATGTTTGGAGCACTCTAGGATGATACTCGGGTTTCTGTTATATGAACGGTGTCTAGTATAAAAGGGTTACAAATATTTATGCAATTTTTTCATTAGGAATAGACGATAGTCATTTCATTGCAGTCCCTCTGGCCCACAAGTCTGGGCACCTTCCAGGCTGTCTTCTTTTGGACGGGACTGCAGGACTCCTAGCTATTGTTGGTAGCTGGATGTTAGCAGAACTTGAACAGCTGAATAAGACATTGTAGTTCAAAGAGAAGTTTTCAGTTATGAGATGCTTAAACTTAAAAAAACCCAACTTGACTGTATGTTTTTAAATCTGTTCGGTTGTGTCTAGTACTGTTCTGGAGTTGTGTTCTCTGGTATGTTGCTCAGTCCTAGGCCTAATCCCTGTCCAGAAAGGACATATTCTATCAATAAAACCCAGAAAACATCCGGATTTTGTAGATAATATAACTTAGTACACGATGACATGACCACACTCCCTAAGAAATCTAATCTTACCACTTTTGTAAAAATGTTGATTGCATTTTTTTTTTTTTTTTTTTTTTTTTTTTTTTTTCTGGTTGGGATAGAATAGGTAGTCTGTATCAGGTTTGCATGGCAAGGTTTTAGTAGCAGGGGGGGCTACAGGGGTGGCTTCTGAGAGAAGCTACCAGAAACTTCCCCCAGTCTAACAGAACCAAAGCCATCTGGTTCCGAGACTGGCCTGCCCCTGATCAAAGAAGACCCCATCAGTGATGGTGGTAGCACCTCTCTGATAGCATATTTAAGAAGGGGGAAAAGTTGCTGTGCAATGGCAATTGCCAGAGAAACAACCCTGCAAGACACTAAGGTCAGTGAAGAAGGAGAGGAGGAGGTTCTCCCAGCACCAGAGCAGAGATTTCCCTGCAGCCCGTGGTGCAGCCCACGGTGAGGCAGCTGTGCCCCTGCAGCCGTGGAGGTAACAGGGGAGCAGAGGTACACCTGCAGCCCATAGAGAGGACCTATGCTGGAGCAGGTGGATGTGCCCGAGGGAGGCTGTGACCCCTTTGGAAGCCTGCAGTGAAGCAGGCTCCTGGCAGGACCTGTGGCCCCATGGAGAGAGGAGCCCAGGCTGGAGCAGGTTTGCTGGCAGGACTTGTGACCCCGTGGGGGACCCACGCTGGAGCAATCTGTGCCTGAGGGACTGGACCCACACTGGAGCAGTTAGTAAAGAACTGCAGCCCGTGGGAAGGACTCACATTGGAGAAGTTAGTGGAGAATTGTCTCCTGTGGGAGGGACCCCACGGAGGAGCAGGGGAAGAGTGTGAGGAAGAAGGAGAGACAAAGACAACATGTGATGAACTGACCACAATCCCCATTCTCCATCCCTCTGCACCAGTGTCGGGGAGGAGGCAGAGAAATTGGGAATGAAGTTGAACCCTGGAAGAAAGAAGGGGTGGGGGTGATATGTTTTAAGATTTGGCTTTATTTCTCATTACCCTACTCTGATTTGATTGGTAATTAATTAATTTCCCCAAATCAAGTCTGTTTTCCCCGTCATGGTAACTAGTAAATGATCTCTCCCTGACCTTATCTTGACCCATGAGCCTTTTGTTATATTTTCTCTCCCCTGTCCATCTGAGGAGGGGGAGTGATAGAGCAGGTTGATGGGAATGTAGCATCCAGATAAGGTCAACCCATCACATAGTCACACACCCCTAAAGGCTAGACATTAAATGTTAAGCTGTGTCCAGAGAATTAAGTCTCTAGGTGCCTTGAAGCAGAACCTGAAATGTAGAGATGGTTAGTCAATAAGGTAGCTGTGAATATGTTGCAGGAAATAAGAATTTGTGTGCCTTTCTCAAAGTAACAGAATCACTAGTGTATAGTCTGAAGACAGATGCCTGCAATCATTGCTGGCTACCATATCTCCCAATTACAGACAATATACGTACCTACTCATGACATTAAGAGATGAAAACTCCCATTTTTTGCCCGAGGGAGTTTATCTTATTCCATACGTAAGTTTCCAAACTACAGGAGGGGACTTTTGGAGGAAATCCTTTCTCACCTTCGTGCTTAAAATGCTGAGTGGGATATTTCTACATTTTATAACAAATTCTGAGAACAATGACTAAACTCAAGACTTTTCTCCCTTAACAAGCACCCTAACCCACTGATTTCTACATTCTCCTTTGGGTGTGACTAGTCAAACAGATCACAAATTTGTGGAAGGTAGTCTGTAGGCTAGATAACCAGATAGATAAACCATTGTTTTGGGAGATAAATTATGAGTCGGATACTTTCTAAACCTGGATCTTCTAGCAATGTACTGATTAATGAAGTTTTTGGATAAAACAAAGAGCAACTATTTTTCTGTCATGACATAATTATTTTTATTTTTTTTTAATGGAGAAGGACTTTCATGCTGACCAAGTAGCGTATTCTGGTTATCAGATTTGGAATGAATGATGGCATTGGTTGATAGCACTTTATTAAGTAAGCACATATAGAAGAGAAAAAACCCACACACACTATTTTCCTAAAGGAGAACATAGACAATACATTCCTTCAAAAAGCAGATAATTTTGGCTTAAATATTAGACAAATTAGTGCTGCTATCTGTTTTCTGGAGCAAGCTGTTTCAAGAATTAGTTAAGATTTAAGATGAAGATTCTCCTGGTTATCTATCTCAGGCAAAAGGAGTTTCCTGCATTCATTGCTGAATTCACTGAATTAATTTTCAGATGTTCCTTTAGAGACAGAAAGGGAACAAGAAGACAAAGACTCCTGTTCAGTGGTTGAAATCATAGAATGGCTTGGCTTAAAAGGGACCTTAAAGACCACGTAGTTCCAACGCCCCTGTCATGGACAGGGACACCTCCCACTAGACCAGGTTGCTCAAAGACTCATCCAGCCTGTCCTTGAACACCTCCAGGGATGAGGCATCCACAGCTTCTCTGGGCAACTTTCTCTTCTCTAGGCTAAACAACCCCAACTGTCTCAGCATGTCCTCACATGGGAAGTGCTTTAGCCCTCTGATCATCTTTGTGACCCTCTACTGGACTCTCTCCAACAGGTCCATGTCTTTCTTATGTTGGGGGCCCCAGAGCTGGATGCAGTACTCCAGGTAAGGTCTCACGAGAGCAGAGCAGAGGGACAGGATCACCTCCTTCGACCTGCTGCTAATGCTTCTCTTGATGCAGCCCAGGACACGGTTGGCTTTCTGGGCTGCAAGCGCACATTGGCTGGTCATGTGCAGCTTCTCACCAATGAGCACCCCCAATCCTTCTCCTTGGGGCTGCTCTGAATCTGTTCTTCTCCCAGACTGTATTTTTGTTTTGGATTGCCTCAACCCATGTGTGGGACCTTGCACTTGGCCTTGTTGAATTTCATAAAGTTTCCATGGCCCACATCTCAAGCCCATCAAGGTCCCTCTGGATGGCATCTCTTCCGTCCAGCACGTTGACTGCTCCACACAACTTGGTGTTGTCAGAAAACTTGCTGAGGCTGCACTCAATCCCACTGTCCATGTCTCCTGCAAAAATGCGTCGGTCCCAATATTGACTCCTGAGGAATGCCACTCATCACCAGTCTTCACTTGGACATTGAGCCATTCACCACAACTCTTTGAGTGCAACCATCCAACCAATTCCATGTGGTCCATCGGTCAAATCCATGTTTCTCTCATTTAGAGATAAGGATGTCATGTGGGACAGTGTCAGAGGCTTTGCACAAGTCAGGGTAGATGACATCAGTTGCTCTTTGTTTACCCACTAATGCTGTAACCTCTTTCTAGAAGGCCACTACATTTGTCAGGCATGATTTAGCCTCAGTGAAGCCATGTTGGCTGTCACAAATCACCTTCTTATTTTCCATGTGCCTTAGTATAGTTTTCAGGAGGATCTTGGATTCCATGATCTTGGCAGGCACAGAGATGAGATTTCTGGCCTGTAGTTTCCCAGGTCTTCCTTTTTTCCCTTTTTTTTTTGAAAAATGATGCTTCCCTTTTCAAGTCAGTGGCAACTTCCCTGGACTGCCGCAACTTCTCAGATATGATGGATAATAGCTTAACAACATTCACCTGGGTTCAAATTTGCTTTTTCTTAAGGATTTTGTTTTATGAAGAAGTGAGCTGATTAGCCCAAACCATCTAATTTTGCAGAAAAATTCTAACCATGTTAAAGAACATGCATGCTTCTTTTGGAAAATATGCTCTCTACAACATCTGTAATCCACTGCTGAAGGACACTTAGCCAAAAGTGTTAGGTAACATCTGATGCTAAAATGTCTTTTGTGAAGACTGTAACCATAATTATTGCAAATGTACACAAATGTAAACACATGCTTATATCAATATTTCAGGCTTTCAAGTTCATTTCAGGTCTTGCCTACTGTTTTATGTACTTTGATGGGAAAACAGTCCATCATCTAAGATTTGCATTGTAACCTTGTAAAGATAATTGTAAAGAAGGAGAAGATCCTATGGTTGTCAGCTTGCTTATAAAGGGAATGTTAAAAATCACAAAAGCCTACATTAATATTGTGTTACATTTTGGTTTCGTTCATCTCTATGCTTATTAATAGGCACTATGATAATACAGTTCTTCCTAGTTGTTGTGACAGAGTTAAAAGAACCAACAATCTATCTTGCTGTTTCCAGAAGCTTAATTGCAAGTATCAAGGCAAGTATTTTATCTAAACTATTAAAAAAATAGAACAAAGACTGAACACTTCTACTATTTGTATCAGTCACTGCACACTTCAGAATCAATACCCACCTGTTTGTATACAACATTAAGTCAGAACAGACATAACATATCTATATTTTCATATTAAAAAAAAAAACAGAAATATGTGCAGAAACTACCTCCACTTGGAGGAGAGTAAAACAGTTTTCAATTTTCTTTAACATTTCCTTTTTATTTAATTTATTCTTTTATAAAGCCTGCAGAAGATTTTTGAGCACAATAGTCTTAAAGAAATTCTTCTGTCATCCATTTCTCCCCTAGCTTTTGGAACTTTGTAAATACCTGGAAATAGTGGATAAATTTCAGAAAAAGAGAAAATCCACATATAGCAGATTAACAGTCCTGTTAATGAGGTTGCTTCACCTGTAGTTAGGATATCATAATAGGTTCATAAGCAATCACTAAGACAATGAATTATTGTTAATAATCTGAGAGCTGCTTGGCAGAAGCTGGATGTGCATTGGCAAATGAAAGACTGTATGGAATTACATTAGTTGTAGTGCATGAAGTGACAATTTGCACATACATTTATGACTTAAATTTTGCTGTTTATTTCAAAATTTATATTTATTCTGACTGGTAAATCTTTAGCAAGCTTCTACCCAGTGTTAAGAAACTGATTTTCTTCCTTTTTTTAAATAAAATATCCTTTTTTATCATTTTGAACATTGGCTGAGTTTGTTAATAGAGTTAGTACTAGCAGAATTATAAAGTGACATTTATAAACCCATGTTAAAACTTGCCAAAAAGATTCCTTCTAATTCAGATTAAAATTAGTGTTTTACTCAATGAAATTAAGAGAGGGAAATTCCAAGACAGAAAGGTTTGTTCCTGCACTGTAGAGGAGGTCACTGAACAGACCAAGCCTACACTGGTTGTGCAGGCATTTCTTGGTACCAGACAGAAGAGACTGTCTAGGCATAAATTCTATAGCTGATCTACAGTGGACACACTAGGTCTGACAGATCTCACATACAGAGAAAGAGAAGGCACATGTAGATGAAGTGCTGCTGATCTGAAATACATAAACCGACACTCTGCTTGGGTTCTATTTCAGGTACCAGCCAGTTCAAGCTAGCCAGTTGGCAGCTTTAGTAGACTGCTGGGAACCCAGAAAGACTAGTTTAATAGCTGAATTATCTTCTTCACTATTTGGAAAACAATAGTAGCTAGAAAAGAAAAACAAATCTACAAACACGTAGTAGTACTGAGATCAGGGTTCAACACAAAAGCTTTGACACTGTAAACGTACAGAAACTAATACATTAGGAGGAAAAAGTTAAATGCCTTTTTTACAATTACCATGATAATCTCCTAATTTGCTACTGTGCATAACAAATAACACATTGTCCTAAAAATAGGCCTGTGTTTTCAATAAAGTATAAACAATAAACCTAATCTGCTGGTTTAAACTAATAATTCCAAGTCTGAAGGAATGTGAATGGACAGGGTTTTTTTCATTTTCTATCTGCTTTTGAGGTGCTGTAATTAACTTTTTAACTGTTTTTCTTGCACACGGTTTTAAACAGTGAATGGATGGTGTCAAAGAAAGTTCTATGGAGTAAAATAAAGAATGTGAAGTGATTGAGAAAAACAGATTGTAAAGTATATTCTTCCACACTGTAAAATCCTAATGATGACAGATTGCTGTCATCATTAGAGACTAAGCTCTGTTATTTGCCAAAATGATTACACAGTTCTGACAAACAAGCTTGAAATATTTCAGCAAAGAATATTTGAAGCAATGACATACTTCACAAAAAAAATATTTGTGTGAATATTAGAATACATAAAGCATCTTAAGCTACATAGCTCCATGTACGTTTTCCACTGCGCCAATCTGCCAATTTTCTTTAGCTCCACAAGAAGCTGTTAAAACTTACCTCCAGCAAACTTCACTCTTTCCCACTGATGTCCCTTTTACCAAGAATTGTACATCCCCGTCTCACACAGCATCAGCTCCTCCTTTTTTTCTATTTTCTCACCACCGACTTCCTTTCTTACTTTCAGACATCCCTCTCCTAACTTTCCTACTCTATATGCATAACTAAATTGTATGGGGAAGTGAGCTATTTTTAACCCAACATATACACATTTGCACTCGTTTGATTATGTATTTGTGATGGTTTAAAAAAGGCGGTCATCATTGTAAAATGGAAAAAAAAGAACAAATGAGGACAGCTGCATGTGTTTCTTATGTTTTTTTCAACATTGTTGATCCCTTCATTTTTCTTCCTTCTGATTTCCTCCCTTCGGACCATCTGTTTCAAATTTTTAAGTAATTTTTCACATATTTTTTATTAGCTAGGATCTTATTTATCTTATTTAAGTGTTTCTACAAAGCATTGCTTCTGTTATCTCAATAATACGGTTTCTAATATGACAGAAATAGTTTTCTTATTCTTCATTACGAAGAACTACTATGACTACTTAAATGCTACGACTGTTTCCTGTCCAGTTTCCTAGATATGATTTCACACAGCTTACAAAAGATCATGAAATACATTTTATTGTTTCCAGATTGTTTCAAATGTCCTATGTTAACAACAATTTTGTTTGCCCAGTCACAGTCAGACAGGCCCGACCGATGAGGAACCTCCCCCCAGCAACCAATGGCGGGGGGTTGTGGAGTGTGGGGCAGTGACAAAACCAGTCTAACTCTCTCCCTGAAAGGCATCAAGGTGATATTCACCAGACGGTGGTGGACCCCTTGCCCTGTCGCCGCCAAGCAGAGCCAGTCAACTTGAGAGATTAGGAGGCGTGGAAACAGGTACTGGCTTGGCAAAGTGGGCATCCCCCATCCCGACCAACCTCAGTTCCCCAGGTGCCTCCGCGAAATAGGTTTGAGGCCTTGGAACTTGAGGGAGAAGTGAGTGGAGGTGTGGTGGGAAGCCCATCTGTTAGGTTCCCTTGGGTGGAGCCAGCGGCCCCACGCCTCAAGACTGCCTCCACCCGGAAGGACAGAAGGGTAGTTGTCATAGGTGACTCCCTTCTGAGGGGAACGGAAGGCCCTATATGTTGGCCTGACCCTACCCATAGAGAGGTGTGCTGTCTCCCTGGGGCACGGGTCAGGGACATCTCTAGGAAACTTCCTAGACTGATTCACCCTTCAAATTATTACCCCTTATTGATAGTTCAGGCTGGCAGCGATGAAGTCGCTGAGAAAAGCCTGAAGACTATCAAAAAAGACTTCAGGGGACAGGGACGGGTAACTGATGGATCAGGCATGCGGGTTGTTGTTTCTTCTATACCTTCAGTGGCAGGGAAGGACACCGAGAGGATCAAAAAAGCCCACCTCTTAAATAAATGGCTTAAAGGTTGGTGTAAACACAGGAATTTTGGTTTTTTTTGACAATGGGGCAATTTACTCAGCGCCTGGCGTGATGGCTGCAGATGGATGTAGCCTGTCTCCAAGAGGAAAGCGGATCCTTGTTGAGGAACTGGCAGGACTTATTGATAGGTCTTTAAACTAGGTATGAAGGGGGAAGGGGACAAAATGAGGACCTCTGGGGTTGAGAGGGTAGTTCGAGGCCTCGTACCAAACTTGATAGGCAAAGAGGGTGGAGTGCAAAGGGATGGAGTACGGAAGGGGGATGCTGCTGTTCTAGGGGATCCTAGATCCTCTATGAAGGTGGTGAGACAGAAAACCCAGCTGAAGTATCTTTATACCAACGCACGCAGCCTGGGAAATAAGCAGGATGAGCTGGAAACCGTGTTGCACTTGGAAAGTTATGACCTTGTTTCACCTTGGGCTGGACAGAAAGATTACATTTAGGTCTAATGAGCTAGACCTTAGATCGGTGCCTTAGACAGATGAAATGAATCCAAATTTAAATGATTTAAGAAAAAAAATGTAGCTGTAAAATTGACTTGTTTCTAACTAAAATTTTCACACACAAATTTTTAATTATATACTGAATATTATAACCAGTGAAAATAGCATTTGACTCCAATTTTCTGTAATATGTAATATAAAAACAAGTCATGGTACACTGTTGTAGAGCAGAACAACAAACTGGATTTGTCTATTTGGACATGTATTTCTGTATGGGGGTTTTTTTTGTGGATTTTTGCTAAGTGGACTAGAGAAACTGTCAGAAGAAAGGTTTTCAAAATAAGATATTTAATGAACATCTCTATTTTTATCAATATTTGCATTAAAGGTTAAATAGTTTTGCTTTCTGGAGTGCATATACATATGCATGAGATTAAGTTCTTGAACACTTTTGAAGGCTCTTCACTTTTGTCTTCCTGCCTCTTGTACATAGATATTGTGCCCTACACTTATTTTCTTAGTTGATGTAATTTATGTTTAACAATGCAAGTTTGTTAGTAACAATGTCTACAGGATGAGAGTTTCACAATGAAATGGTTGTGCGTTTGGTTAGGCTTCCTTTGGAACTATGAAGCTTAGACACTCAACAGCAGAATCAACAAAAACAACAAAAGCAGAAACTCCTGAAAAAACATAGGACAAGAAGGTATGGGATGCCATATAGGCATTGAGCACCATGAGACCTCGTTGCTCAGCATTGGACTTTGGAATGACCAAAGGCTGATGCACGGAGAACTGCAGCTCTCAGCTGTGGTCTGCAGAGACCTGGCAAGTTGCCTTATGCTCACTTCTTCCTCTTTCTCTCCCTAGAAGGAGAAAACCTGCATAAACAACTGAAGAATAAGAAGAGGAATCTGGCCAGAGATCCCAATCCTCTGAAGTAAGGAAAGGTAAGGCTTCCGGAGTGCAGTTTCCATCTTAAAGCCAACCAGAGTTAGATTTTATAATATGTTTATCTCAATATATTTCTGTCATATAATGACTCTCACCTGATTCTGGTATGGTAAGTAATTAGATACAGCAGAAAGAACAGTTTAATTTATCTGTCATTCCAAGTACTAATGAAAATGTTTCTATGTGATGCACAGCAGTATGCAATGCAATCTAACCCAAATCCCCAGTCATGCCAGTGGTTTGAGTACATTCCTAATCTGCAAAAAAATTCCAATTGGCCTTCTGCCAAAATAAATAATTCATAGAGAATATCACAAATTGTAAGATGATAAGAAAATGATCTCTCAGGAAAAAAAATCAGGTTTATTTAGATGAGAAAAGCAAAGACTGGAACACAATGATAGCTGTGCTATATATCCAATGTCTACATAAAGACAACAGTCATAACCAGCTCTTCCTGACTCTTGTATTTGCTTCATTTAAGTAGTTTCAATTTGAGAGACTTCTGTGTTTTCAGAAGTCTGAATCTAGTGAATTCTGCAACATTACTGGGCAACCAAAACTGTTACTTGGAGGTCTAATATTTTAACTCTTTCACTATGCCTATGTCTGTTACTTAGCATGAGAAATGGTACAAAATGACCATGAGATAAATAACACCAGTAAAAGGTTAGTGAACATGATGGACAATTGATGACCAAAATACACCCCACCCAGATTTAATTCTTCTCAGAGTAACTGGGATGACCATGAAACATACGAATTGCAAACAATTTGGAAACAGGTAAATAGACCAGGTTACTCTGAGAGAGAAACAGCAAAAAAACCTACTTTTTTTCCAGGATGGCAAATATATTTGTTAGTTTGCATATAAATTTGTACTTACAGCATGTATATTATACATATATGCCTTATACATACTGAAATAATATTAATAGTATCAGTCATTTTGTATTTGTGATGAAATAATGTAAAAAAATATTAAATGGATTGTAGCAGAGAATTTGTGTTCATCTCAGGATTTCCATAATTTTTCTTTTGAACACTGTCTCTCAGCTTGAGTTAGATAAGTGCAGTTTTATTCCTAACAGACTGAATACTTAGTAGCATCCTTTGAAATAAAATATTCAGATGCAGGAGGTTTTTTTCATTTATTTTTTCCCATAACCTTAAATTCCATATTAGCATAACATGACCACTTTTTTTTTGTTATTTTGATTCTCTGACTGTGTCTTATTATAGTGGGTGCTTACAATTTTAAGTAAAATCTTTATATCTTAAAATTGTAACAGAAACATATTACTTTGAGGTCTAAGTTTCTCTGGATTCTTTTGTTTCTGATCTCAGATCCAGGGAGGGGAGTGTGAGAGCTCATATAAGGAGGGGCTTTATCACTGTGCTGCTTTCTCATTACCATTGTTGTTCTAGGTAAAAATAAATTTCATGGTAACTGTTCAACTACATCTAAATCCAGTTCTGTCTGATTCACAAGACTGCATCTCTGGATCTCAGGTGTCGTCCTCTGTCTACACTCTTCTACAACTATTTTTATTTGAGAGTTATCAACAGTTCAATATATACATTCTCCTTGCCATTACTGTAAACTAAAGTTTAACTAAAATGACTTTATACGATAGTTACTTTTCTGCTAGGCAATTGCTATCGTAGTTATCACAAACTAAAGTCATCTCCAACCAATAAAAAGTCAGTGGTCTTTTTCTGGTATTGACAGAAATCATATTTACTTCACTGTACAATGCCCTAATAGGAAATTAAATTGTACAAAGTTTTCACACTTCATTACTTGTTATTCCCAGTTTTACATATTATTCAGATATAATCTGCATAATTTGGATGAAGATAGAGAAAAATATTTGATAAAATTTGTATTTGAGAGTTTTGAATAACAAAAAGAAGATTGAAAGATGAAAGAATATGATCAAGAAAAGATCTTTTTTTTTTTCAGAAAGTCACTATATTAAAATAGTCTCATCTAATCTGAAGTGAATGATTTGGCCTCTGCATCAAGTTGATGCTGCATTGTTTTTAGGAAACAGAAATGGTCATAATTTGAATTCTCTAAAATCCCTGTAGTAGCTTTAATACTTCTTTGTTTATTGCTCTTACATGTTCTATTATTATTAATGAAAACCAGTCTTATAAAATAAGTTTATCTTACTATCAAATTTTATGTTTAGCTTTTTAAAGATAAAATTTGTAAAAAGAATAACAGAGTTCAGAGAAGGGCAGTGTTATAGAAAAAGTCAGTTTGAATTGAATAGTATGTGGGATTTGTATATAGGGTGAAAAGTAGAGAATGAAGAAGCTGACACTGTTACATATTCAGTTAACCTCTCTATCTTGGCACTCCAGATATATCTGTAGAGAATGTATGTAAGTATAATACTGAAAATATGTAATCTGCAAGTGGTTTTGTTTCACTGTAGTAGTTAATGTTTAGGCAGAGGCACAGTTTGTGAGTTTGTGACAGGGATGAAACGTAATTTGCATGCATTTTGACAATGAGTTTTTCTTTCTGAAACTCAGTAAATAGCTACTTCAAATTCACTGGTTTTTACTATGTTGTATAATGCAATGAGTATGGTGATTCTCCTTTCACATCAATTACTTTGGAACTTGCACAAATAAGATATTTGTATATGAGCTGTGGCTTCATTACCTATTATTAAGCAATAAAAATAACAGAATTTAACATATGAGGTTGCATGGCATTTACCTTGTTTTGGGCAGTGCTGGCTTCCATAATATAAACAAAATGTAAATAGAAGGATCAGCACTAACAACATTCTTCCTTACCACAAGACAAAGTAAACAGAATGTTATTTATTGGTTGCATGTTCAGTGTCTGAGGTAGCTGATCAAAAATATTCCAGAAACAGATGGAAAAAAAAAAGTAGCTGAAACAGAAAGAATGGCTAAGAACATAAAAACAGACATAGAAAAGAAATTTAAATTAAGAAGTCAAATGCGCCATTAAATCAATATACACCTGGGCAAACAAACTCACATACAGACATACGCAAATACTGTGAATATCCATCTCTTAAACAAAAAAAAAATAGAAGAAGTAGGTCATTTTTAACTACCAGTTGACTTATCTAACCTACATGATCTTTGGGAAAAAAAAAAAAATTACAAGCCTCAACCAAATATTTTCATCAGGCAATATATGTCCAGGGTGCATCATAGGTTTGTTGTTATGTCAGACTTATGTTCAATTAAAAAAAAACATAGATACATCATATGACAGAGGTTTTGAAATATTAGCAGTAATGAGTTTCTGCTGAGAAAGCTATAACTTTCTTCCCGTATCACGCAATTTCCAAAGCGCAAGTTCTACTTAAATGAAAGCTATAGCAAACTTTCCTGGTTAATGAGATTCTATGTTAATCCCCCATGCTGCAAATCAATTATTTAAAGCCTTTCACAGCTAATGGATCATATAGTAATTTCTGATTAATGCCAACAAACTAGTTTTAATGCAGTGAAGCAATCAACAGTCTTAACCACTGTGTTTTAATAATACTTTTCTGTGGTTGGAGAAGAAATATACTACAAAATATTTTTAAATAAAATATTTTTACATGAGAAAAACATATAACTCAGACTGCAGCAGACAGAACGCCATCCAGAGGGACCTTGACAAGCTGGTGAAATGGGCTTGTGAAAACATAATAAGGTTCAACAAGGCCAAATGCAAAGTCCTACAAGTGGGTCAGGGCAACCCTCAGTATTGTTACAGGCTGGGGGATGAAGAGAGCAGCCCTGCAGAGAAAGACCTGGGTCTCCTGGTGGATGAGAAGTTGGACATGAGCTGGCAATGTGCGCTCACAGCCCAGAGAGCCAACAGTATCCTGGGCTGCATCAAAAGAAGCATGACCAGGAGGGAAAGAGAGGTGGTTTTCCCTCTCTACTCTGCTCTCGTGAGACCCCACCAGGAGTACTGTGTGCAGCTCTGGAGCCCTCAGTATAGGAAGGACATGGACCTGTTGGAGCGAGTCCAGAGGAGAGCCACAAAAATTATCAAAGGCCTGGAACACCTCCCTATGAGGTGAGGCTAAGAAGAGAAGACTACAAGGAGATCTGATTGTGGCCTTTCAGTATCTAAAGGGGGCTTATATGAAAAATGGGAGTAAACTTTTTTACAGGACCTGTAACAATAGGACACAGGGTAAAAGTTTTAAACTAAAAGAGGAGAGGTTTAGACTAGATGTAACAAAGTATGTATTACAGAGCATTTTTACTTTTATACTTGGAAGAGTCATAGAATCATAGAATCATAGAATGGTTTGGGTTGGAAAGGACCTTAAAGACCATCAAGTTCCAACCCCCCTGCCATGGGCCAGTTTGCTCAAAGCCTCATCTTGCCTGGCCTTGAACACCTCCAGGGATGGGGCATCCACAATTTCCCTGGGCAACCTATTCCAGTGTCTCACCACTCTCATAGTGAAAAATTTCTGTATTTTCACACAGACTACAGGGCATTTTTGTTTTTTAATAATTTTTTTTGTATTTTAACACAAACACCATATGTACAGAAATAAAATATCTTTTAGTGATACAAATTTCAAATCTGATTAAAGAGTGTTATACTTAATTTTAAAATATTTAAGATATTTTGGTTGAATTTAGTGGAACTTTATCTTCAGTCAGAGAAAGACTTAGGAAGGAAGTCTAATAAACGACAACTCTGCTTAAAAAATGTGTTAGGCAGGTGGCTAACAAATAGTTGAATTTTCTTAGAATGGATTCTGCTCCCAGATCCTTCTGCTCAGACCTAGATGTATCCTAATTCCTTGTTTTCTGGGACTTCTCAGGAGTAAGGCAATGTTGTGGTAGTCCATGAAACCACAGGTACAGTTTCCTAAACACCTGGTGGGCTGAGGCAGGGAACTGGGAGGGTTTCACTTACCACTTAGGGTCACGGGCAAGAGACCGACATGACTCGTGGAGAACAGTAGAACAGCTGAATTTCTTCGCTATTTACAACAAGAAGCAGGGTATTGAAAGAGAGAAACTGCATCTTACACAAAAGCACTTCTCCTCCACCCCTCCCTTCGTCCCAAGGCCCAAAGGCTTTGTTCCATACCTCTTTCTCCCCTGACGGCACATGGCAGGGGGTGGGGGGGAAGGGAAGTGGGGGAGGTTGCAGTCAGTCCGAGCTGCTCCTTTTCTGATTACTATCTCTCCCACCTGCCATGTGGAGTTCTTCCAACGGGGCTTCAGTCCCCCGGCAACTCCCCCGACTCTGGCGTGGGGCTTCTAGTTCCAGCGTGGGGTCCTCCACGGCTGCTTCTCTTCTTCACCACATGGCAAGGGAAAATGACGGAAAAGCTCACTCTCTCTCTCGCTCTCTTGCTCTCTCACACTCTCTCTCTCTCGCTGACCGGAGTGCTGTGCAGTTCCATTATTTCTCAAATCCCGCTCCTCTTCTCCACCATCGGAGGTCTTCATCAGCTCCTGGGAAGAAGGGCTCCCGGATGAGCCATGGCGGGGGCTGGGCTACAGCACCTTGTTCACAGAAGCCCAGCAGGCTCCCGGAGCCGCACCGCTCCCGCAGCCGCGCTGCTCCCGCAGCCGCTCCGCGTGGCACTTCTCCCGACCGCATTGCGCTTCCCCAACCATGCTGGAAGAAAGGGGCGGGGGGATGTTGGGAGGGGGTCCTTCCCCAATATGTTATTCTCAGAGGCGCGATTGGCTGATCCTGCCTTGGGGCCTGGCTTGGGGCAGGTCCATCCTGAGCAGGACCCTCCTGAGCGGGACCCTGAGCCAACACCTTAACCCCTTCCTCGCCGCCAGACAACACATAACAGGCAACAAAATCCTCATTTAAAGTCTTTATCCCTTTAGCAAATTTGCAGTTATGCATGCAAGTGGAGGGGTGTCACTAGTAGTATTTGAACCTTATTCCTTTTTTTCCTTAGGAAAGCAGACCAAATAAAACCAGTAGTGATTCTGTTTAGGTTTTGCAGAATGTTGAATGCTTAGACAAATGCCAAAGAAGATCTGGTACACTTTCCCAGGACAGCACAAAGGAATTAATCTCCCATGTCACTTTTGAAGTTAATGTCCATGGGATGTTCAGGCTGAGGATACTTCTGTCTCTGTTGCC
>WKFP01014696.1:143447-175234 GCA_011057875.1 Pterocles orientalis
CCACCTGATGACCAAAGGCCTAGCCCACTCCCAGCCAATGGCCCCGAAGGAAGGAGAGAATAGGTGATACACAATTATGCTGCCCCCCCGAAAAAGGCTTGGCCTGTTGACAATGATACTGCCCCCCCCCGAGAAGGCTCAGCCTGTTGATAATGATACTGCCCCCCCCGAAAAGGCTCGGCCTGTTGGAAGCTAATAATCCCCAGAAACCGCACAGACGATTCCCCCAGAAAGGGGGGGAAAGGGGGGAAAGGGGGTGCACCGCTCCCGGAGGCACTCACGGAACGGAGATAACAGCCCAAGCGTCCCAGCCCGAGAGCTGACGGAAGCAGGAAAAAAAAACAGCTAACGATCCTCCTGGAGAGGGAGGATGCCAAAACTCACGGAACAGAGATAAACGAGTGTCCCGGGCCGAGAGCTAACGGAGACCGTGGGGGGAGGGGGGGGAAAGGCCTTGGGAGAGCGAACGCAGGCTTCCCAAAGTGAGATGAATCCGGAAGTGAAAAGCCAGCTCTCCCAGAAGAGTCCTCTCCTATATACTGGGTATGACGTGCATGGGATGGAATAATTGGTCAGTCTGCTTCTCAATCTTGACCTAAAAGCAAATCCCAAGCTAGAAGCCAGGCTGTCTCTCTCTCTATAGAGAGGAGAGAGGCTGAATGTATCTCGTCCTTGAGAACAAATAGCAACATCCTAGCAATAACTATAAACGTTCTTCTTTTATCAATTCTCTCCTGAGCAGGAATCCAAAACATAGCTTCTTAATAGCTATTTATGAAGAGAAGGGAAAAGGAAAAAAAAAAAAATTAACTCTCCTCTCCTTAACCCATGACAAGTAGGTATGTAGTTTATTCAGCGCTGAGGCGCATGGGGGATAGCTCCACCAAAGTCATGCGCGCCTTTTCGCAAAACCTGTTTTGCAAAACCTTAAGTTTTGTAATGCATTCATTCATATTAATTACCTAGCCCCGCCCAGCCCCGCTTTGTATTATAATAAACTAAAGAGTCCTTCTGTGCCTGCATAGTGCTCCCTAGTGGTCGTAGGGTGGTCGACAGGATGAAGTAAAACGAGTCTTCATCGGAGTTGAACTTCTCACCTCCTGGTCTCTTGGTCTCAGTCCAAAGAACCAGATGCTTCCCAGCTTGTTTGGAGCCTTAAGCAGTCCACCCTATCTCTGTGGCCTTGCAGGTGTTGTATTCTCTCCTCTCATTTGGGTTAGCAGTTCCTCCCCTTATCATCACAGCTTTGATCCTCTCATCCTGTCTTCGCAAGCACGGCAAATATTAATCATATATTGTCCAAACAGCTATTCTGAATAGAGTCATTCTCTGAGCCCTTGTTAACTTTAAAAACCCCTGTCTCAGAAGAAGGCTTTGCCCTGAATTAAAATGAAAGAAGAGGTGATGGAGGACCTGACATGGCCAGAAGGAGAGCGGACTGGAATGTAAACAAGGGAACAAATTCACTAAAAAATAGTGTGTTGTTTTTAGTTAGTAGCCAATAAAAAGTTTTGTAGATGACGTATTCACAGTAGTAAAATCATAGGAGCATAGAAGTATGGAATCATAGAATCATAGAATCACAGATTCAAAGAATCATAGAATGTCCTGGGTTGAAAAGGACCATAAAGATCATCTAGTTTTAACCCCCCTGCTGTAGGCAGGATTGCCAACCACTAGAGCAGGCTGCCCAGGGCCCCATCCAGCCTGGCCTTGAATGCCTCCAGAGATGGGGCATCCACAGCTTCTCTGGGCAACCTGTTCCAGTGCCTCACCACCCTCTATGTGAAAAATTTCCACCTAATATCCAACCTAAATCTCCCCTCTCTTAGTTTAAAACCATTCCCTCTCGTCCTGTCACTATCAACCCCTGTAAATAGTCACTCCCCCTCCTGTGTGTAGGCTTCAAGTGCTGGAAGGCCGCAATGAGGTCTCCCCAGAGCCTCCTCTTCTCCAAGCTAAACAAGCCCAGTTCCCTCAACCTTTCTTCATAAGAGAGGTGCTCCAGCCCTCTGATCATCTTTGTGGCCCTCCTCTGGACCCATTCCAAGAGCTCCACGACTTTCTTATGCTGGGGACCCCAGGCCTGGAGACAGTACTCCAGGTGGAGTCTCACAAGTGCGGAGTAGAGGGGGAGAATCACCTCCCTCTCCCTGCCGGCCATCCCTTTTTTAATGCAGCCTGGGACATAGTTGGCCTTCTGGGCCGCAAGCGCACACTGCTGGCTCATGTCCAACTTCTCGTCCGCTAGTACTCCCAAGTCCTTCTCCACAGGGCTGCTCTGAAGTTCCAGAGGAACATTCAGACTCTTCTGCCCATTAATAGCTATGATATTAAGAACTTACTGAGAAGTTATAATCTTATAGTCTACTTCTCTGAGTCCCCTGGAAAAAAAACAGAAGTTTTTGGTTTGTTAAAAAAAAGACAATTCATGTACTTTCATAAAAGTTTGTCCTGTACTCACAAAAATTAAAATTTAGAGTGGATTTTAATATATATACATACAGGATTCAGTGGATTATACTTTGCTTCACAATATCTTTTCCAAGATCTTTACTTGCTAGCCTCAGCAATAAGAAATAATACCTCAATTACAGAGGAATAATGGGGTGAAAAAAGTGTATCCTTAAGCAGTTTTAAACTAGAGCTTTCATGAATGAGATTGAAAGAGCCAAAGGAATTCAACTCAATATTCCAGGAGGTTTTATGCTCCTGTACTCCTATATCTAAAGGAGGAGTAGAATTTTCCAACACTTATTTATTTAAAAAGGTCAATATTTAATCCTTCAAAGCTAGATATCTGAGCACAGTTTAAAAACATTTATTGTGTCTGTGTAGACTGCAATACAAAATTTTCAAAATAAACCTTTTATTTTTTGAACTTGTTTATGAGGTTTCTCAGCTTCAGGTTTATCAGAGAATTGGTAAGATGAAGAGACACAGATTGACTGATAATTATTATTATTGAACCAGAACACAAAAGTCTGTAGGAATGGTATCTAGTTATGTTAATACCTTTGAAAATTAGGTAAGGAAGACACTTTGTATTTAGAATCTTGCTGATATTCTACTTCCATGCAAACATTTCCATTCTTGTATCACTGGTGGAGAATCCCCAATACTAGCACAGACCCACCTAATCTATAAAGCATATATACCATTTAAGAGCTCTCTTTGTAACTTCTTTCCACTCACTGAGTTCACAGAATCCTGTTCCAGCAGAGCAATTCTCAAATATTTTTTTCCATTTATCTTTTCTGTTTTTCAAAATAGTGATATGTCACACACTTTTGCTAGTGTCTCTTCTCAACTAGACGAGCATTAACTAATGCAAGGGAGGAAGAAAAGTCGGCTGTGTGATAGGAACAGCCTCAGTCCAGTTATATTTGTGATTTTATCTTTGCAAAGCTGAACCCAGTGAAACACCAGCTCTTCCATTACTTAGGATGCTGGACAGATGAACTGCTAAGATCATTTAAACCCTCCCTTTGGTAAGACTTATATTGGTCTATACTGGGTGTACAGGTAACACCAGCATGTCCCCTGGAACACTCTGGCCTTGTATTAGGAAGATTTTCACACTTCTTGTCGCTTAACTGCGTACCCCCAACAAAATAATAATGTGTTCGGGAAATGTCAAATTCTCAGGCAAGTTCTCTGTTGTGTAACTTTAACAAGACCTTGCAATAATTATTTGCAAGATCTTTCTGAGTAATATGAACACTGCTGACTACACTGTCTATGAGAATCTCTCAGAAGTGTAGATGGCAAATGATTCAAAACATGCACTAGCAGCAAGATATGGCAGTCTGAGGCAAGACTGCATGATTCATCTACTGTCTCAGTGAACAGCAGCTTTCATTTACATTGCACATTTCATAGCTTTTACAATATTATAAGTACTGTCAGCTGACTTGGCTTTGCAGAAAGGTATTTGCTATGGCTCAGATTGAAGACAAATAAGGAGCTTAAATTATTTAAGTGTTTAGCAGTTCTTGTTTTATTCTGCACAACTATATTATTCTTTAGAAAAAAATGCTTTCATATAAATTAAGTTCAGTACTTCCCCTTTTTTTAAAATGTGTTACTGAAATGAAATTTGCTACAGAACCCGTCTAAACCAAATGATGCAGATTCTTCATCCTGTAATTAGGGATAAATGAAGCTCAGAAAGCTTTGAGTTTTGGTTAATCTTCCCAAAGATGCTTAGCACAAGTATTTATGAAGCTATCTGACTGAAGTGATGTTTTTGCAAGTAACATTCAGCTTCTATCGTCTTTTAGATACTTCATACACATTGAGTAGTTACTCCTCAATAATGAAAACATTCTCTAAAATAAACAACTATAAACAGGTGTGTGAGGGACTTTTAAAAACTCTAGAACAGTTCAGAAAGAGATTCAGCAAGTTAATATTTCCCATGTGCTCCTACCATTTCCCTACTTAACATTTGTTCTTGAGAATGGAAAAATACAAGTACTTGCATTTCCCTTTTTCACAAAGTGAACTTTGTTCTTTGCACTGAGATGACAAGCCTCTTTTTATCTGTACTTCATTTTCTGGAACTTGTAAAGATATGACCATAAGTGGATGTGTAAGTTTTGTGGTATATGAACGCTTGCATCATCACTTAACATATCCAACCATTTTAATCCTTACAGATCAGACATATTACTGTGCATATGACTTCGAAGCTGTTCCTGTTCATTTCAGGTGTAATACGACAGGGCTCAGAATTTGCAATTTCATCTCATCTAGATCTCCTTTTTACAGAAGAAAATAACTGAGGTGCTTAACAGTCCTTTTAATATACTATACCTACAATTCACTCTACCTCAAAACAAACATCTCTGACTTAATCTCTTGCGTTTTCTTAATTTATTTCTTTTATCTTTTATTTTAAAGTTTATTTCAGCTTCTCATAAATTTAAAAAAGAATATGGTCTCCCTGTCCATGGTGGCAAAATGTCTAGTTAAAATTCAGTCACATTGAATATATTTGATTTATAGACATAAGCACTGTAGCACGAGAGCTACATTTATTAGGTACATTTGGGCATCATGAGTATTTCCTGTCTAATAATAGTTCATCAGCTTGTACTGTAGTATGCTGACATTTGAAATTCTCTCCCCAGTCTTAGCAGGAGACTCAGTGTTTTAGATTTTAATTTGCCTAGTTTTCATTACAGACTAGCAGTGTGAACCTATAGTTTCTCTCATTTTCATTTCTAGCAGAAATACTTTTATCAGGACTGTTCATTCATTACTAAAAAAACCTAACTAAGTGGACTTTCTCAATATCTAAAAATAATTAATGCATATTGTTATATTCATGTTCCTTGTGGAAACCTGAACAATTGATCATCTGCTTTGCAAAGATTCACTTTTACATCTAAAAATATATTTGGCATATTTCAAATACTAGATTAGAAAACTGTCATTTAATAATACATTATTCATTAACAGAAAAGCGTACCTACCTCATCCATACCTTCTGCTAAAGATTAACACCTGTTTTGCAAAACATTACTAGCGTTTGTCTACCAATACAATAGGTTTATTGTACATGAAAAACTCAGCAGTCAGACACTGTCTGGAATTTAAGTAATACCAGGAAATCCTTAAAAGCTGCACCTAATCTTTCATACATATTTAAATACCGGAGTATGGTTACATCTGGGGCTTTAACTTGCATTCACTTCATCAGGTTGCATAGTGTCTGGCTGTATAAAAGCCTGAAATCTATTTTAAAGAAAAATAAATATTTTCATTTAAATTAGTAGGTGTAATTCAATTAATTAGTATTAGCAAGCAAAGTAAAATTATTCTAATTTGGGCATAGATATGTGTAAGTACAAAATATAAGTCTCTTACTCATTTCTTAATATCAATTTCTTCTCTTTGTTTTTTTCCTCAGCAGAACAATTTTGTTCTTCAACACTTTTTATAGAAACCCTCTTGGGACACATTAGATGTTTTAGTAGGATATTAGCTGACAACCAACCTGAAAAGTAGAAGACATGATTCACAATCAGCAGAAAACCCAATGATTTATTGCTTTTGATTAGTTTGAGATTCTCATTTTTCTTCAAGGACCTGGAAAGCCAGTCAAAGACTTCTGGGAAGTGATACATTTTTAAAAACTTCAATACCTGCTTATCAAGAGCTTACCAATTGATCACTAAACCATAGGTTTGTGAGATCATATGAGATATTTTAACTGTTTTACAACTGATATGCTTTGGATTAATACAGTGAAATTGTACTTTTAAGGATGTTACAGAGTATATACCATAGTGGGCTTATTGTGAAAGTACAAAATGTTACCCATTCTCCAAATCACCAGAATACCTCTAAATGTGAGGGAGAAGATGATGGGATAGGGTGTGGATGAGAACTGAAGAAAAGAGGTAAGAAAACTCATGGGTTGAGATAAGAATAGCTTAATGACTGAACTAAAATAAAATAATAATAATACTGATCATCACCATAATTATAACCATAACAAATTGCAGTGAAAAGCAAGCCAACAAAACAAAACCCAAGGAAAACAAGTCATGCAATCACTCACCAGCCACCAATCGATTTCCACCCACTCCCTGACCAGTGATCGCACCCCCACCTCCATCCACTCCTGTAGCTTATATACTGAGCATGATATTTTATGGTATAGAATATGCCTTTTGCCAGTTTGGGTCAGCTGTCCTGGACGTGTCTTCTCCCAGCTTCTAGGAAGGAAGAGACAGTACAAGAAGCTGAAAAAGTTACTGGCTTAGTGTAAACACTGCTTGGCAACAGCTAAAACATCAGTTTGTTATCAACATTGTTTTCAGCACAAATAAAAAAGAATAGCCTCATACTAGATACTAGGAAGAAAATTATCTCTGTCCCAGCCAAAAACAGCAGAGGAAAAAAAAAAATTTTTTTTCAGATGTGCAAGTCAAAAGACACTGAGGAAAAAATGGTCTTGCAGTTGGGTCATAGGAAGACCTGAATATATTTATAACCATTTCTGTTTGCTTTTGGTATAACTGCACTTTGCCTTTCTAGCAATCCAGAAAACATATTTATTAGCTTTGGTATTTTAATCAAAAACTGTACATAATTATGTATGTAAACATATACTGAAACATATGAATGCAACCCTACCTTTTCATTATAAATTTTCCCAGAGAGAAATAAAAAAAGTATAGTACTTGTTCAGATTAAGTTGATCTAAACTGTCTGCATTAATTCATGGTTTTACAAACAATAGCTCCTTTCCATCCATTCATGATTTTTCAAATGATATTTCCTTTCAGCCACCTCTTTTCCTCACGTATGGAATCTATTTAGTCTCTCACCATGTAAAAAGTGCTTTATGAAACTGGTCATACTGGTCATCTAGAGTTAGCCTCTTCAGAACAAAACAAAAAAAATTTTAATAGAAAAAGAAAACAGTAACAGCTAGTAGAGAAGGTTTTATTCATTCCTCATTATAAAATAAACTAGATCTTAGAGCATGGGAACATATTTTTCAACCTGGAGCTAAGGAATATTTATTAATTTTACTTAACAACTGTTAATTAAAATGCCCATATATTCAAAGACATTAAGGTGGATATGAAATTTAGCCTAATCTCTAATAAAGAGACACCCCAAATATTTGGGTCGTTTTCAAGTAGCACCTTCTGTATCGTAACCCAAGACACTGTGGCAGATGAGGAATGAAACATCCAGTTCTATATATTGTGGAATATGCAGATGAGTGTTGTCTGTCTGAGTTCTTAGAGTGTTTCAGGTCAGTTTTAGGTACGAGGTTGTGTAAAGTGTTAAGGATTATTTGAATGTGCATCTGTAAACGAAAACTCACTACACGGGAATGTCATCAGATCTTTTTCTTTATTAAACAGGATACAGTAAGTTAAAAATGACATTTGAGCTTTCAGCTTGAGGCTGAAGTGGCACAGACAGTTGAACCAGTCTCCTATCAAAGAAGAGGTCTTGATCCCTGTTGTTACCCTGCCCTCTACTCCTCTCCTTCCTTCCTATTGTCCTAGTTCTGACAGTACATTTTCTTTCTCCTCTTTTATACTATTACTAGGTAACTAATTGACTTGGAAGAATACTGTTCATTTTGGGTGGAGAGGGAGGAGAAATGTATTAGTTTAAACTAGTTCATGGAAGAGATTTGTGCTCCAGTTTTAGTACAATCTAGATGGCAGTTATAAGGGAACAGAAAAGGCAGAGGAATACCACAAAGTAAAAGGCTGCTTTGTTCAGTAATATCATTACATTAGATCAGCAAAACCTACCACATAACCAGTTTTTGTGGGTATGCTTTAGTGAAACACCACTTTTAATTTGAAATACTCACCATATGTACATATCACATGGTGTGTTTGTACAATTTTCAATGCGATGTACTGTGGAAGACCAAGACAAACCCTCAGCTGGTGCAAAAATGGCATAACTACATTGAATTCCATTTATATTGGCATAGTTTTGGTGGAATGTAGTATGACTAATCAGCTTGTTAAATAACTTTTGTCCTAATGGACAGAGGACAAGAAGTTTCAAGAATATAGATTATCATATGTTTATACTGTAGAATAACCCAGAGCAGAGGAGTGAGTTTGATCATTCCTCGACAGGGAAAAACTGTGAATGGACTCACCATTTAGTAGATTTCAAAGGACCAGAGTAAAAGTTTAGTTCTGAGGTATGAGTCTTTAAGAAGAAAGGTTTCATTACTTCAGTTTCTCAATAAACTACTCCAAGAATTATTGTAATGTTATAATTGATTATGTCATTTCATGTCTCAAATTTCTGTCCAAAGTTCGTCAGTTGCACATAATGACAACGTGAGGGAAAAGCCTCAAGCATGAGGGAAATCTCAAATTGCTTTGAATCTTCAGAAGGAAAATCTAAAATGTTAGCTATTTTTTATTTTTATGGCTGTACGTGGACTTTATTCAGCCTTGAGTATTAATCTGTAATACTTCTAGTCTGTGAAAGTATATGCAGAAAATAAATAGAAAATAGTAACTACAGCTAAAAGAAATGCATTCTTTTCCTCCATGGAAAGAGAGCATATTTTGTAACAAACTATTCAGATTGCTGTTACATGGTCTCCTACAGATGTCAAATCTCCATAAGTGAGGCAGGATTCTGAGAAAGCATATAGTTTGTCACCAGATGAAAATTCAGGGCATATAAACTGAGGCTTTGGAGAAATATATCATTGGAGACTAGATGCA
Organism: Pterocles orientalis; assembly: GCA_011057875.1. Classification (NCBI taxonomy): domain Eukaryota; kingdom Metazoa; phylum Chordata; class Aves; order Pterocliformes; family Pteroclidae; genus Pterocles; species Pterocles orientalis. The sequence goes on from WKFP01014696.1 coordinate 152,687, forward strand.
AGTGAAAATACATAAACACTGTAAACATAAAAGCTATTTCCTTCTTTTTGTGGTGGTACATTTTCTAAAGTGCTTTCATTATTGCACTGCATTTCTGTATGACATTTTCTTCTGGAATGCTTTCTACTGTGCTACTGTTGCTGTTTTTCTCACTTTATTTCTTTTTTCCCCTTAAATACCAAGAATTAGAATACCAACATAATTCTGAGAAAAATGAATCACGTCTTTCTTTCAAATTATGGTCAAAGCTAGTAGTAGAAGTAAAAGTCTCCTTTGATAATATGTAGCCTTTTGCTAAACAGATTCATGTTAAATGTTCATTGTCTGGATGCACTGGGCAGTGATGCAACTTAACAGCTTCTTCTATAAGAAAGACGATAGTCATTCTACTTATCATAAGAGTTTCAGTGACTTCAGATTGCTGCTAGAACACATAACATAACCCTGTATGTAAACAGATCCTGTGAATAATATGATTTCATATGATGCTCTATTTATCAAAGAAGTATAAAAACACAACTAGTTGATACATTTCCTGCTCGTATTTAATGGAAATAACAATAACACACCCATGCACTAAGATATTAAGCATGTTATATTGTTCAGTTTATTCCAGAATAGATAATGTATTTGAGCTAATATATCTACAATGTTCATAGTGAAGGCATCATGTCCACGATTGCAAACAGGACTGCAACAATGTAACAGCAAGTTTTCACTCCTAATTGATCTGGCATTTGAGTAGACTAATTTGACTATTGTTTAAACACTCCTGTGGTTTATGCAGGACCTAGACCTCTAGTTGCTCTATCAATGTAACTCTAGGCATTAGCACTACAAAGAATTCAAGTGCTTGGGGAATTCCCCGGCCAAAAGAACTGGGTTGGGTGGCTGCAGAACTGACATTTTGAATCACAGCTGTGTATTTAAATAACCAAAGACCTTCTGATTGTAAAATGTGTCCTAACAAAGAGCTCACACTATGCTTCCTAAGGAACTATTACAGACGTTGCCAGTAGTAAATGGGTAGTACTTTGAAAGTTTAAATGAATGTAGCTAAAGCAGGCCTTTTGCATCTGTAAAAGTAGAGGTACTTTAAGGAGACTTTAACGCTAGCTTGTATTGAATTTAGACATCAAGCACACTAATATATTATAATTTTATAAGAGTGTTTGTATCCAGTGGTCCAGTAAAAACAGAATTTATGTTCTTTGTTGTGGGAAAGAGGCTTCATGCTAACTGTACCTTTTGTGCAAGGCCCTAGTCATGGCCTGTTTTGCTTGTTACCAACTAGTTATGAGAACTTGCTGTGTGAACCAGAGCTTGGTTATCCCATTTTACCATGGGATAGCAGCAAAGATCTTGAAAACGTGAGCACAGGTTGAAAGCAGAGGGCCCAGAACAATAAACAATTCACTCATGGTCAATTACTGATCACTGAGAAAACACAACCTTGAGAGGTGAGTGAAGACAGGTTTTGCTTTTAGAAAAAGATCAGCAGCTGAACAAAGTTAAAAAAGAGCAGAGCAGCTGGAGAACGTATATGCCCTGGTCTGGGAAAATAATCTTGTCTCAGTGCTGCAGAGTGCTTAGCCTAGAGGGTGGGGAGGCCAAAGGTTAGCAATTCTCTAGAAACTCAACTGTCTTCCAAAAAGAAAATATGTCAAATTTGAAGAGCTGGGGGGAGAGGAAAAAACTCAACAACTACTGCATTTCCAGTTTCTCTTATCAAAAGCTCTGAAGACTGACTACCTTGGTAGGTAAGATTTATAAAGTCTGTATCCATGTATAGCCAAGCTATACACACTTTTTTATGCTTATAGCTAGTACAGGATGTGATTATTATGAATTGACTCTTTGGAATAAATAGTGATAATGATGAATAATATCTAAGAACTATAAGGATGTAGTATGTCATTAATGAATGTTAGTCTAGTTAATTTTTATTTTAAAGATTAAATCTGATTTCTCAGTCTTCTAAACACTCTCATCCAACAATCTCAAATTTCCTCAGTGATACATATAATCAGTTGCAACATTCCATGCATGAGGTTCGCACGTCAGAAAAACCCATCAAAGGTAATAGAATCTTAATTCAAATGAAAAAAAATTATAGTTCTGTCTTGAAAGTCCTGAAGAAGATTGGCTATAGTGTCAATTGGTGAAGTTACAATCCTTTTGTTCCAGGCTCTTACATTTTGGCTGTCACTGGACTGGCCCTTAGCCATATCATTAGCAACCTCTGCTTTAGGTCTACAAAATTATTTTTTCTTGTTATGCTGCTACATTCTCCTTCCTGAAATACTTTTCTCATAAGATAGTATTGACTCTAATCAATCAGGTCTTGAAGTTCACAGACGTTTCTCAATATTACTTGCTTAATATCTTAATGTGTGGGTGCAATATTATATACTAACTTTTACTACCCTTCACTAAATTTGTATTCCCAAATACAATAAACTTCATAACACTTAGCTATCTTTATATGTGTCACTACAGCAAGGAACTCATTTTGCTATCAGTGATTAATGAAAACAACGTCAAAAGTATTAACTGTTATCTGTGTCGAAACCCTGTACCTATTACTGCCTGTATTATCTGTACAACCTGCACATTGCTTTTTTCTGTAGCAATCACGCTATTCTGTGGGAAACTATTGTTGTTGACATTTATTTCATTTTTTTTTTAATGCACCACATAGTAGGCTTCAGCTGAATCTGAATGCAGAATGAAATGCAAAGAAAATAGCACATTCACAGACATTTCTTTATATAGCACTATCTAGGATAAAGTCACAAGAAAAAGTTTTACTGCATGAATTTGCCACTGATTCATAGTTAACATTAAGAAAAATATGTTTATGCTATCTTGTCAACTTCTATTACCATGTGTGCTTTGTAATGCACTGAAGGAAAGTGTAGTCCAGGTGAATGTGCATATATTAAGAGGAATAAGCCCATTAAAAAAGCGAGCCTCCTCTGCATCTAATATAAGCTGCAATAAAGGCTTCTTTTCAAGTACTTTCTTTGTTAAAAAGGCTACATTATCCATGTGTCAAAGCTGAATTTATTTACAGAGTTCCTGAGCCTCTTTAAATAAATGTCTTTTAAAATAATTTACTTGGAAAAAAATAAACAAATAAATGAAGCATCAGGGAAAGAAGACATTGCCAGCTTGTGATGTACTGAAAAACTGTATGTTACTGTATGTTAATTAAGATTGATTTTTAGAAATCTGAGAAATAACAATGAATTCCTGTCTTTACTTCAGAAATACTAAAACATAATATTCAGAAATCTTTTACCTTTACTTCTGTATTTCTTATTTTCTAAAATTAGCTGCCATTATTGGTAAGAACTTCATTTTGCCTCATTTTAAGTGAAATATAAGCAGTTAGATTGTGATTCTTTTCAATATAAAAATCTACTTAATAAAGTTATCTAATTTATTCTGGAAATATGTTGTATATTAAGCTCAAAGTTAGTAGTATAAATATACTACTATATAATATACTGTGTAATACACCTTTCACCTGTGAATATACTAGTGTAAGCAGGTTCCTTGCTGAAGATTCAGAAGAGACAGATATACATCAAGGTGGTGAGAGTGAGGGTGGGTTTCCTGATCTGTATAGCTTTTCCAGCATAAGACTATAGGTTCTTTTGCAAAAAGTGTTCTGATACAGTTCTGGAATAAGAAAGAAGGTTAGACAGAGGTCCCAGTGAATTGATGCTGTTGAACAGAACCAGAAAAAAAAAAAGATTCTCTGGGCCTGTTCATAAAGTAAACTCCAAGTAGACTCTTCTCTGAGACTATACATAATATAGACCCAATTTATGCTGAGAGAAGGTACATAATTTGGTCTGTGCATTTCAGTTTTAATAATCTTACGTTGCTATTTTTTTTTTCTTTATGTAATACCTTAGTATTGACAATGCAAAGAGATTTCCATGGGAGATAGAAACCAATCATTTGGAAATCAGCAAGCCAGAATCAATAGAACTGACATATCCTTGGGCTGTCTGACTCACCTTTTTCAGTGAGAAACTTCATCAGAACAAGGAGTTAGCATGGACAATCTTTTTTTTATAACTTATTGTGATAAATCACATAAATTAAGATCAGGCCATCTTTTGTTCATTTAGCACATGATCTTCCCACAAAAAAAAAAAACCTTCTCAAGTCAGAGATCACATGGTTATACAGACATCTAACGCATGTTAAGGAGACAAAAGTTGAGATTAAAAGCATATAGAAAACATAATGATCAGTGAAGGTGAATCAGATTTCCCAATCAGTGCTGTGTAAAGTGTCGCATGTTCCACACCATTTCAGAAGGGAGAAGCTACATTGTGTCATATCACACACCTCCTTTCTTCAACATGGTTAGAACCAGTCCTGGGGGATTGAAAAATGTGATTGTCCTGAGAGATAAAAATAACTGAAATGACTGTGTAAGTTAGGGGAGATAAAAAAAAAAGAATGAATACATGAGATATGCTTGTCTAATAGGGTACCTAAACTCAGTTTAGAAGAGCAATCCTCCTAAAGCACCAGAATAGTAGACATGAAGATGGAAGACTACTCCTTGCAGGAGCTTTGACAGAATAGAGAACAGTAAGCCAAATGATTTTTGAAAGTCTTGTTCTAAGATGCTATCTGCGCACTTCTCAAGGGAAAAAGCAACTCTAATTACTCTCTGTTACTTTTCTTGGCAATCTTACCACTCCTGTCTTGTGTTCAATATCGTTGTCCTTAGTCATAGTAGCCAGAATAGTAACATCTGTGCTGAGCAAAGAAAAAGCAACCTCTAATCAATTGCTTCCAAGTAATCAGCATTATATACTTGTAACATTACTTTCCAGATCCAGCAATCAGCAACTGGTAATAGAGTGTGGTTGCTCAGAGGAACTTTGGCAACCCTGTACACCAGCTTTTGAACAACTATTAAGCCAGTGTGAAGTGTCTTTCTGCAATATTTATTGGATTGTACAATTCATAAAACCAAGGCATATGAGAACCAGATCTATTGTTTGTATGTGCTAGATTATACTACTACTATTAATGAAGTTTCAAACTTATAACAATTATTTTTCCATATTTAATGATGATTGTGAAATATCTTGAAAACTACTAGGAACAAATTGTCATAACCATTGGATATAAATTTTTCTGATGACCCACTTTTTCTCTCAGAAATTGTTTTGTCTCAGTGAAGATATTTAATGAGTATTCCATCTGTTAAAAGAAAATGTAAGAACTGACGTAAAGTTTAGAAACAGAACAGAATCCATTAAAAATGTAACAGAGGATCTTATTTCAGCTCATTCATTCTGTTCACTTTGATACAATTTCATTTCAAAACACTTTATAAGTAGACTTGTTCAGACAGTCTCATGTTGTCTATGTTTTCTTTCATTGAGTGAGTTTATTGTGAGGCTACTTTGGCTACTTTGATTGTGAGGTCAGTGATGTGACAGAAGTGATTAGTATCTCTTTTTATGACTTACCTGAGTCAGAAGCATCTAAATTAGGGCTGTGATTGCACAGCTGTGAACTGGCATTATTAACAAAATGGAACAAAAGAATAATGGAAGAAAATGGAGTCACTCAATCTAGGTTTGCTGAATCTGCTCTTTAAACTGTGTAAAGTCTGAAGCCCAATACATTAATATAGACCTCAGCAGCTATCTATAAGTTCTTGTGTAGTGTTCACATAAAAGCAACTTTGCATCACTGCTCTCACTACTTCCCCACTGAAAATAATCTAGCATCCCGTCTTCCCTTTGCATGAAGAACCAGGCAGAGTCCAACTGTGCATATAAAGGGAAATAAGGAAGACCCGGGAAACTACAGGACAGTTAACCTCACCTCTATGCCTGGCAAGATCATGGAGCAAATCCTCTTGGAATCTATGCTAAAGGCACATGGAAAACAGGGAGGCGATTGGTGACAACCAACACGGATTCATCAAGGGCAAATCATACCTGACAAATTTGATGACCTTTCACGATGGGGCCACAGCGCTGGTGGATAAGGGAAGGGCAACTGACATCATCTACCTGGACTTGTGCAAAGCCTTTGACACTGTCCCACATGACATCCTTGTCTCTAAGTTGAAGAGACATGTATCTGACTGAAGGACCACTCGCTGGATAAGGAATTGTCTAGATGATTGCACTCAAAGAGTTGTGGTCAGTGGCTCAATGTCCAAGCAGAACCAGTGACGAGTGGTTTCTTGCAGGGGTTGGTATTAGTACCAGTGTTGTTTAACATCTTTGTTGGCGACATGGACAGTGGGACTAAGTGCACCCTCAGCAAGTTTGCTGATGACACCAAGCTGGGTGATGCGACCGACACACCGGCGGGAAGGGATGCCATCCAGAGGGATTTTGACAAACTTGAGAGGTGGGCCAATGCAAACCTCATGAAATTCAACAATGCCAAGTGCAAGATCCTGCACGTAGATCAAGGCAACCCAAGCACAAACACAGGCTGGGCGGAGAATGGCTTGAGAGCAGTCCTGAAGAGAAGGACTTGGGGGTGTTGGTTGATAAGAAGCTCAACATCAGCCAGCAAAGTGTGCTTGCAGCCCAGAAAGCCAACTGTATCCTGGGCTGCATCAAGACAAGCATTAGCAGCAGGTCAAAGGAGGTGATTCTGCCCCTCTACTTTGCTCTCATGAGAACCTTCCTGGAATACTGTGTTCAGCTGTGGGGCCCCCAACATAAAAAAAAACATGGATTGTTGCAGTGAGTCCAGAGGAGGGCCACAAAGATGATCAGAGAGCTGGAGTACCTCCCATATGAGGACAGGCTGAGAGAGCCAAGATTGTTCAGCCTGGAGTAAAAGAAGACTCTGGGGAGACCTAATATCAGCCTAAAGGGAGCCTACAGGAGGGATGGGGAAACACTCTTTATCAGGGTATAGTGACAGGACAAGGGGTAAGGGTTACAAGCTGAGAGAGGGCAGATTTAGATTAGATGTTAGGAAGAAATTTTTCACTGTGAGCGTGGTGAGGCACTGGAACAGGTTGCCCAGAGAAGCTGTGGATGTCCCATCCCTGGAGGTGTTCAAGGCCAGGCTCAATGAGGCTTTGAGCAACCTGGTCTAGTGAGAGGTGTTCCTGGCCATGGCAGGGGGGTTGGAACTTGATGATCTTTAAGGTCCTTTCCAACCCTGGCCACTCTATGATTCTATTATTCTATGATATGCTCTCTGGAATCATTTGCCCATGATTATCCAAGATAAGAACAGCAGCATCCTCTTCTCTGTGAGACAACTGTAGCAGATAACATACAAAAGCTAAATATACACTAAACATATTAGTGTACCAAAGCAGACAATTTACTTATTGGTGTAAGTAAAGGGAAAGGGTACAATGGTCCTCAGTGGCTTTTTCTTCACCCACTTTCCCCTGCTCCTGTAGGTAAGAAGGGGAGAAGGTGGCACAGAGTTACATACTATGATTCACTTAATCCATACTCTTTTAACACTGGGATGTGTCCATGCTCTGTTGTCGTAAGCACTGAATACTTTGATACTCTGAGCATGACACAAACACATGTAATAATAAAACAGATAACACGGACGTTAAAACATGAAGAATTGGTGTACATGTCCACAGAAAGAAGAGAGGTTCATCCACAATAATGTCTTAATAGAAACAAAGAAAACAAAATCTTGTTGTGCAATAATGAGATTGTATTTGGGATGTGATATTTGAGCAAACACAGTTCTCTATTTTTTACCTAATAACATAATTCGAGTTGTTAGGCTGTGTTTGTGACAATGTGGCTTATGCTGAACCCTTGCCAGTATGTTTATAACAACTGGCTTCTATGATTCAGAACAGACCTAAGTTATTCCTGTAACTATCTGTCCCAACGGATCACCCATTTCAACATCTCTCCTTCAGCTAGCATCCTTTTATCATACAATGTGTAAAAACTTCCTTTATTTAAGACCTCTACTCCCTATCTGTTTGAAATGGATTGAAAAAAACAAGACCGTTTCATAGAAACACAGGGACAGACCGCTGTCTCAATTTCCTAGGAAATATAACTAAAAATAAATAATCCTGCATGGTTCTACCTCTGTCAGTAACAAAACAAAGAAACAAAAACCAACCAAACAAATCTTCTTCATCTTCTTTGCCCAAAAGAAAATTGTTCCAAACACAATTCCAGTCCCTTTACAAAGTTACAAAGGTGGGAACTGGCAGGATGGTGGATGGCATCTACAAGGATGCCTTGTAGACATGGGAGGTTGGGATCATAAAACAGCTAATGTTGTAGCAGTACTGTTATGCTCTGAGACCAACAGTGCTACATGCTATTTGACTCCATGAGGCCAAAAACTTCTGTATGACAACCTCTGTCCTTTGTGCATGTGTATCTTGTATCTTTTTCCCTCTTCCCAACCCTGTTTTTTGTATTTTCCACTCCTGTCTCATCCAATGACAAAGTATGGCTTTATTAACTGACAGTTTTTCCTGTGTATTCTTTACCCTTTTCCACCTTGAGTGGCTAACATGCTAAAAGCTGAATTAAAAAGCCCTAATACCCTTATTTGTAGATTAATGGGGAAAAAAAGGATTGAACAATTTACTTTTTTTCTGAGACTAATTTGGTTATTTTCTAAATCAAAACATTCTTATTGCTTGGATCAAATATGAGTAGTGAAATTTCATTTTCCAGTGTTTCTGTTTTCCAAACATCTCAAGTTTCAACAGAAGCTTAACATCTTTCTTGTTCTCAGTTGCATGCTGAACAACTATTTGGTAGCATAGGCAAAATTCTGACCAGTAGGGTGATTTTCTTAAAATATTTTATGCACATTTCTATGAGGTAGACTTTGCCATAAATCCATAGTTTTCAGTGCAACAACAGAAATTTACATATTTTGTGTTTATTATTTATAGAACAATATGAACCCTACAGTTATTTAATATCCCTATTTTATATGTTTTTTCTTGTTTCCATTTCCATTTGAGTTTATATTCAAACAATAATTATCTACTGCTTTCCTATTCCAGTAACTTTTTTAAGTGTAGGGGATTAAAAAAGAGACATTTCTTCTCATGTTATGGGTTATAAAATAATTTCTATTTTCAGATTAACCAACATAGCATATGTCTTGGAGAATTTGGTTCCACAGAATGACATGTTAATATTGCCTTGTCCTTTATAGACAATATACCACCAATTTTAACAATGGAAGAGTTTCAAAACAGCCACGGAACTGTCACCCTGAATTCTCTTTGCAATATCAGCTTAATTATCTTTAAGACTGCATTTGGTCTTCTAGTTTGTCACACATAATCAGTAAAGCTCCTGCCAATACCTTCAGTTACAGACTTTCAGTGCTTTGTGCCTTTGGCTAAGAAACTATGACAGTTAAGCAAAGCCAATTGGCAAAAATAGTCAGTCTGTGATGTGAGAACTGGTCCAGTAACAGCAGTAATAACAGTCACCAACAGTGCTATTCATATAGAATCTCATATTTTCTCTGACATTTCTACTGCTACTTATTTAAGGGAAATTCACATGTTCAAAACTAGAAATAAGAGAACTTCCTTGAAAAAAAGGTGATTTAAACATTAAAATGATTATAATGAAACAATTGTCTAATCATCAAATGAACTGTATCTTTAGATTCATATTTTGTAACAGTTATAGAACACTTAAAATACAACATTTTGATAGTTTCTTTATACATTTATATAAAACAATACTTGGAATTTCACAGACACAAAGATGAGTATTGAGAACTACAGTACAAGTTTGACTAACGAATGTATATTTTGATGAATATGTAAAAAATTTGCAATCATCCATTAATTAGATTCCCCCCTAAACTTATACCAAAACCACCAAATGCAAGGAAAGTGATAACTGATATTACATTGTGGCGGGTTGGCCCTTGGCTGGGGACCAAACCACACACACCCACTCACACAGTCCCTGCCCCCACCCAATGATAGGGGAGAGAATTCAAGAGGTAAATGGCAAAGACGACTCGTGGGTTGAGATGAGGACAATTTAATAACTAAACTACAATAATATTGGAAATAATACTATTTACAAAGATGCAATGTGATACACAGTGATACCGCCCCTCCCCACCTGATGACCAAAGGCCCAACCCACTCCCAGCCAATGACCCCGAAGGAGGGAGAGAATAGCCGATAACAATGATACTGCCCCCCCTGAAAAGGCTCAGCCTGTTGACAATGATACTGCCCCCCCAAAAAGGCTCGGCCTGTTGCCAACTAATAATCCCCAGAAACCGCACAGACGATTCCCCCAGAAAGGGGGGGAAAGGGGGTGCACCGCTCCCGGAGGCACTCACGGAACAGAGATAACAGCCCAAGCGTCCCAGTCCGAGAGCTGACTGAAGCAGAGGAAAAAAAAACAGCTAACGATCCTCCTGGAGAGGGAGGATGCCAAAACTCACGGAACGGAGATAAACGAGTGTCCTGGGCCGAGAGCTAACGGCGACCGTGGGGGGAGGGGGGGAAAGGCCTTGGGAGAGCGAACGCAGGCTCCCCAAAGCGAGATGAATCCCGAACCAAAAGGAAGTGAAAAGACCGCTCTCCCAGAAGAGTCCTCTCCTGTGTACTGGGTATGACGTGCATGGGATGGAATAACTGGTCAGTCTGCTTCTCAATCTTGACCTAAAAGCAAATCCCAAGCTAGAAGCCGGGCTGTCTCTCTCTCTAAGGAGAGGAGAGAGGCTGAATGTATCTCGTCCTTGAGAACAAATAGCAACATCCTAGCAATAACTACAAACGTTCTTCTCTTATCAATTCTCTCCTGAGCAGGAATCCAAAACATAGCTTCTTTGCTAGCTATTTATGAAGAGAAGGGAAAAGGAAAAAAAAATTAACTCTCCTCTGCTTAACCCATGACATACATGTATACAGCTACTCACTGTATTCCTGGCAGCAATCTATCAGAAACACTGTTATCAATATTATAAAGCTGCACTGTACATAATTAGAATCTCAGTCAGTACTTAGTGGTACAATATGCAATATCCACAAGTCCTAGGTCAGTGCTCAGAGGGCAGAAAGAAATATTTCTGTAACAACTATATGCTCTGATGGAGGTCATAATTATTTTAAAATCCTTGTTCCACATCATTTCACTAAAAATCTTTCACTAGACTTCATTTAATTCTAAAGATATTAGAGGCCTGCTGAATTTATGACTTCTCTGACATAAAAAAATAACCATTTGTCAGTCTGCAACACTCTGGATTCAGCTATGGTTCATTAAAATTAAATGCAAAAGCTAATTTATATATTTAATTTTTGCCTTAATTTTGATGAAATTCTGCAACAGGTAAGATTGTGAAGGAGACTCAGACCAAAAGGAATACCAGCTGGTTGCACGTTCCGCGTGCCCACTATGCACTCAGTGGTAAAGGTATAGTCTGATTAACATTGGCCTACTGTGTTCCTTCCAACTGGAGAAGAAATGAAGTGGCAAAATTAAAACAAATCGGTGTCTGAATATTATTTTAAAATTTCATAGGACTTCCTCCTCTGAAGTCACTGGGAAATCCTCACCAACTAGGAAAAATGAAAAATCCTGAGTTTTTCCAGGCTGCACATGCTGTACCTATTATTACATAAAATTTGCCCAAATTGGCTGAATGTACTCTCCTTAGAGGCTGTGAAGGATCTATGGAGCAGCATTGTACGGATTTGAATACTAGATGCACAGCTTGCTTTGAAGGTCCACATACTCTCCCAGAGCACCTGTATAACACAGAATGTGATTAGGCCCTGTTTTACATTTTTTGCATTTGATGTATTGTATTTCAGCCTCTCATTATTCCTTATCCTTTTCCCTGAATGCATTCCATTTTGTCTTCTAGCGAGACATCTGCACTTAATTAATTATCTGCAGAGCTAATAAAAAAAAAATCTGTAGACAATATAATATTTTTGTGTTCAATAAATTCAATGTCCACTAAAACAATTTGCTTTGGACAAAGCAAGACTCTCATTGCTTGGACCCTAATTATATATATGAGCATTTTCTGTTCTGTTCCATAATGTTAATGTACACTGAAATGTGGAGGAAGTCCAAATAAGCAATATTTGGTAGTGAAGACTAATGACAATTGGATTTCTGGTTTGTTTGTTTGGTTTCCCCCCACCTCTGTCAATGAGAGTAGTCTTTTTGATTCATTTGCAATTTCTAGTAATGTTAACTGGAAAACATCAGGTTTTGTGAAATGGTGTTTCATAAACTCTAGTGGACTTTCCAGTGATATTCCAAGGAAAGTATAAAAAATGTTATTGCTAAATATTTTGTAACACTTTCAGAAGGAGCAATGGTTTCCTTCATCTTAGAAAAATTTAACATGCTAAGAAATGGTAGTTCTGTATTTCACTTTTCCCTTTTTTTTTAAAAATGACTTTTACTTGTGTCATCTCAAGACCAGTTCTGCAGTCCTAAGAAAGAGACTTCTCTTGCACCTGTGTAGCCAACAACACAACAAGAAAAAAATAAAAAGCAAGAAAAACTGCCATATGCTTAAGCTACCTTCAAGATGTGAAGTTTTGATTTTCAACTGGTTTTGCTATAGGACTTGTGTTTGGCCTTAGATTTACGGACAAGGTGAAAGAGAAAATGAACATCCAAAAGACAATGTAAGTATTTTTGGGATCTAATACATATATTAGGCATAGAAATTGGCACTAGATGCCCATGGTAATCAGCCAATTTGGATGTCCTAAGACCACACAGATGGTCTCCAGCTGGGACATCTCACAGTTCCTGTGTCATAGTCTTTGTAGATGCCTCAGATAAAAAGGACATCTTAAATGCCAGAATACACTTAAGATTAAGCAACTAAATTTCAGCCCAGATGCTAATCGCAAGACTGTGATGCTGAAAAACTTTGCTATAGAACAGAGAATTTGTTTCTGACCTAAACTTCTTAATATAACAAAAATCTCTTCTGTATATATCAAGGTATTTACTATCTGTTCATTACTATTCTAATTTCAAAGCCCAGCTAGCATCTAGAAGAAAAGCAATTTTTCACCTAAATCCTGAGGAATTTAATCAAATCACCAGTTTACCCAGCATGTTGTTTTTCAACCAGATCTATTGTTCTGTACAAAATTACAATGGTTACCCTGGCTTTTTTTTTTTTTTTTAAGTACAGAGGAAATGGCACTTTTCACCCATGGTATGCAACGAAATTCATTCCTTTGCACTCTTACCAGAACTATTTATATACTTTCCTGATTATCAAGAATTAAAGTACAGGATTCTGTCCTCCTAAGTATCTTTATTATGAGATAGCTATTCTTTATCTCACAAACATGTATAGACATGCACACACATACATACCTCTTTCTCAGAAAACTACCTTGCGTGTTATCTGTTCTTACCAGACCCTGTCACTGTGTTTAAGAAGACTCTTTTTCAGTTTTTGAGTGAAATGAAGTAGTTGCTTGCCTTCAAGGCAAGTTTCCCAGGTGCAGATCCTAAGCAGAGTGAGGAAGCTTCTTTCAAGGCTAACCAAAGCACTTAAACAAGGATCTAGAGCATAGACCATTTTATTTCCCTGTTTCTGCTTACAAAACTTGGAAAAAAATGGCTTATAAAAAGTTATCTCTGTGAGTCTGTCTTGCTTGTTTACTTTTTAAGCTCTTTAGGTACAGTCTGCTTCTCGCTGTTTATCCAGCAGGTGCAAAATACAGCAAAGTTGTACTTTCTTTGGACTGGTAGGCATTTCTCTAACATAAATGCAAATAATAATATTGTAAGTAAGAATCCCAAAGAGGTGTTATGTAATTCAGTGCTTTAAAGTCAAGTAGTGCTTCTCAAAGTCTTTCCTGAACAGAATGCTATTCCATTTTGATTGTGCAACTTGCCTTTATCTAATTGTTTCATACTGGATTTCTTTGCAGAAAATAAGAAACCTTAGAATGTACAAGGTAAGAATCAACAGCTTCCCAAAGGAATAAACCCAAACAATCCTGGATACAAAAAAACAACCAAATAAATCAAAAAACCTCATAACCAGAGATATATTATCCTCTGTGTAGGCAAGTACTTTGGAGTCACCTCAACAAGGCAATTTTATCAAGGCAATTCAGCCAAAGAAACACCTGGCTACTTAGGTACCCATGCCGACAGTAACAAAAATCCTGTCCTCAGTTGCAGTCCACAGGAACCCAAGAGCACTACTCTTTCAGTACTTGCAAGAAGAGAAAAAATGTCTAAACCAACCAGTATGAAATCATGAGATGTTTTTCAGCACTGTCAGACAATAATCATCTTCTATTGCTTCAGACAAGTAATTTCTTTCTTACAAAGTTTCAGAGAGCTGGAATCTCTTACCTTAATACTTCAGAGGCTTGACCTCTTGTCCTGGTTTCATCTGGGACAGAGTTAACTTTCTTCATAGTAGCTAGTAAGGGGCTGTGTTTTGGATTTGTGCTGAGGAGAAGGCTGATAACATACCGATGTTTATAGTTGCTGCCAGGACAGTCAAGGACTTCTCAGCATCTCTGCTGTGCCAGTGTCTGCAGGTGCAGGAGAAGATGGAAGGGAGCACAGCCCCAATTACTCACTTAGGATTAGACCTTAGGTTTAGGATTGAGACCCAAACTGGCCAATGGTCTATTTCATATCATGCACGTCATGCCCAGTATACAGATGAGGATCTATCTGGAAGTTTTTTTCTCTCTCTCTCAGCTCTCAGTCTCTCGGACACTCAGTCTCTTATCTTTTCCAGGATTGTGGTTTCATGGTTCTCTCTGCTTCAGGATCATTAGTTGGGAACAGTTTTACAATTAAACGATTCAAAAAGTCGGTAAAGAAAGCATGCTAAAAAAAAAATCCTATTTTGACAATTAGTAGAAATTAAATAGCATAAAAATAAAGATAGCAGTGTTTTTATCTCACCATCAACAATTCTAACTCATTATTAATGCTAACTATATTCTATAGAATGACTGAAGTTAGTACTTATGTTGTTTATCTATGCAGGTGTGTAAAGCAACCGCCTACAGTTCATAGCAGTGGCTGCATATAGTAATGGTGCCTTGGTTTCCTGTAAACTTTCTAGTCGGTCATTTAACCTTCCTGCATATGAGTTCAGTCCTTTAGTCCCCTCAGATAGTGTTTTTAACATAGAAACCATGATTACTAAAAACAGTTGCAAGATTCTGTCCTCCAGTCAAAGATTTCTATAGCCTCAGGACGCCTGTAGTCATGGAACTAAAGGATTAATGTTTCCACACAGCTTAAGATCCTCGGAAGGAGCATGAAGCCAGTGGAAAAGTTTCTGCTTCTTAGCTGTAGATGAAGTTTAGGGCTTCCCCACTGTCTCTTTGAGATGTACAACAAACTGATGGCACAGTGAAGAAACAATTGACATCATGGATTTGAGTCAGAAATCTCTTACAATAATAAATGTAATCTTATTCTTTAATGTAAAATTATTTAAGCACCCTTTGATTGTTTCCCTCTTTACCTCTTTCAAATTGTGTTATCTTTCCATTTCCTCGTGTAACTGAGTCCATATAAGTAAGGTGGATAGTTTTTAACACTACTTCCAATAAGAAACATGCCTTAAGTACTCCTTAACTAAATAGCATGTTTTGACCCAACAAAATCTGTCCAAATGTAATCCACAAACGTTTCTGTGCAGGAATAAAGTGTCCTTAATCACAAAACAATATGAATGAATGTGAGAGTGCTGATACCTCTTTCATAGTCTGTGTCCAGATTTTCTTTATGAACTGTGTATTTTGAAAAATCAGCCTTTGAGGAAAATGAATTTTGTTTCCCCACAACACCCTGTTGCACATGAATATGACTAAGAACTTTTGCGTATGCTGTTTCCAAGCACATTCTTCAAACTATATTACTATATTTTAACCAGTAGAGACTGGGAATGACCTGAAAATGTCAAACATATTTTTAAGCCTGGAATGAGTAAGTTTTAGCTTCAAAGCTGATCAGAAGTCAGGGATAGCAGAAGAACTCAGATTTGCCTCTGTTTCTCAGTTCTCTCCTTGCCAGACTGTCTAGGATAAGGTACAAAACAATGATGTGATTCAAACTCTTGCTGTCTCATGTGTGGAACCAACAAAAAGGAGCCCAGTCAAGGGTCAGACACAACAGCTATTGCATTCAATTTTTAAAGCATAATAAGAGGTATGATATGGTCTTGGGTCAGGACCACCACCATGTGGTCGCAACCTCCCTCCCCTCCCGGTAAGATGGGGAAGGATAAGAAAAAGTGAAACCTCGTGAGTTGAGATAACGACGGATTTTTAATAATACCACACAAGAAAAGCAAAAGAAAAGAGAATATAACAATAAGACAAGGTATAGAATACAATGAAAACACTGATACAATTAATATCTCACCACTGAGGGCTTCACAAAAAGGGGGGCCACCTTCGGCTACCTTCCCCCTATATCCCGGGCATGACGTCAGCATGGTATTGAATAACCCTTTGGCTATGCCCACCTCCCAGCTTCTGTGAGAAATTAACCCTATCCCAGCTGGACCCACGACAGATATTTAAGGTCAAATAAGAACATCAGAAATCAAACCAAACTGTGAATAGTGTTCAGAAACAGACTTGCAATAGTGTTCTATTACACAGACCTGCAGACGTATAATGGACTAAGAATGCATACATGGGCAGGTATTGCCTCTAAGGAGACATGCAGCAACTTGATAGTATTTCTACATGCTGTGAGACAGTAAATTTTTGATAATTTAAATTACAGAACCTCATACCAATTCTTAATGAAAACCTGTGCTTCACACTTTGTGTTGTTACTTTCCAAACCAGGATATAACCCCATCAATTTTCTGCTTTTAAATGTAAACTGCATTTGGAATTTTTGTTAAGAAAAGATTTGTTGGTTTGTTTTTGGGTTTTTGGGTTTTTTTGTCTAATATTCCTGAATCTAATAAATAATAAATAAACATATAAAGTATTTTTTTTAACCCAAAACTGAAGAGATTTTATCAAAAAGTCATCTAAATGCAATTTACCTTCAAACAGAAGACAAGTAAAGCATATGTCAGCCTGAGACATGAATATTTGGGGTAGTCATGAGAAAGTAAAATATTATTATCTTAAATATTTTTCTGTATTTAGTATATCTCTCAAAACAGTTGCAAGAACATTAATGATATGTAAAAAGATTTGGTTTCCTTAGATTAAAAGAAGTTTTCCTCCCATAAGGATTATAAATTTTGAAGTTAAATTATATAATGAAGTTTTACAGTTCTATAATTCTGGACACACATGCTCTATAGAGAATTTGTTATTGCATTCCCTGATCAAAATATTTTATTATTGATGCCAAAAAGGGAAAGCCTAATAATGAAAGAGGGCTGATGCAAAATGAACATCATAACTTTAATTTGCTTCGTTCATGTGGGAGGTGTTCAAATAGTAGGATGGAGACATCTGCATAACCATCTTAGTATATCAAAATACACAGTATGTTGAAGAACTAGGGCAATGATACAGATTTCAAGAGGAAAAAACGAAGTTTATTTTTACCAGATAATTTTAATTTTAAAAATAATTTGTTATAGTAGGTTCTGTACATTTATTAAGTTAATATATTTAATGTAAATGAGTTAGATACTCTTGAGGAAGAGAGAATAAATTCAACAAGATATTAATATAATTATTCCTTCTATTGTTCTGATTTTTTTGTTAATTTAGAAGATCTAATGCTTATAAATATGTATCAATATCTCTCAGATGCAAACCACACTAATGTCTTCTCTTCCTCAATCATTAGGAGATAGGCTATTTCATGTCTCATCAATTTATGACAGCATCAGACACAAATGGTGAATTAATATATAGGTAACAAAAAATGGCTGGAATGTCACAGCACACCAAAACTCCTCTTTTGTCTTAATTGGTTTCCAAGTTACTGGCATTTTTACAGATTAATTTATTAGGTCTAACTGTTTTACAGCTGGACTTCCATCTCATTCCACAGTGTAAGATCTGTGAATATTAGGACAAAATGAGTGATTGCACCTATATCTCTGAATAGGACTTTCTTTAAAGTAAACTGAAACTAATGCTAAAATACGCTACCCTTCAAATTTTAAGGAACAATGGGCATATCCTAATTCTGCAGGAATAATGATCAAACTTTGGGAAATAATCCCAGGAAGATCTATTTTCATCTCAGAGTCTTTATTTATTCAAAACAGAAAGAAAAGGGTTTTACTTCTGTTCTTCAAGACATAAATAGTCTTCAGATTGCCTGCAAAAGATCCGTATGAGCTGTGCCATCAAAGGATGGTTCAGCCCAAAGCATTCTTAATGCATCATTCATATGAAGACTTTAATTATGTTAGAGATACATAATTCCTTTAGCTTGTTGCACTGCAGCATCACAGTCAGCTTCAGTAAGTACTGTTACTGAGCTCATTAGCTATTTTGCCTCTTGGGTAATCAAAATTTGCTATCACAGTTGGGTCTAGGTACTACATGTCTCAATCATAGCTTGCAATGAAATGTTTGGACTCCATCTTGACATCACAACAGGTCCTTTCTTTTCTGACTTCACTTGCAATGTGTTCTGATTGCTCTTACCTTAGAGCATTTTTAGTTAGAAAGGATATAGAGTGGTAACCATTCAAATAAAACCCAAGGGTGTAAAAAAAGTACTTCTTGCAAGGTTTGTTAGGTGTATGATTTAACAGCATGTATAAGGACCACTTCAACAAATCTGAACTAAAAGGAAGGTTGGCAATTTATTTAGAAGTATGTATATTTATTTTCTAGGAAAAAAAAATTATCTTAAAGCAGCCACTGGCTTCATCCACAATTGTGAATATACATTTCTGGTGTACTTTTTACAAAATGAATAAAGCTAGATCTTGAACTAGTATTGAAGATAATTGATTAAATTACAGTGATATTTACAGATCCCTACTATGATCAGGATTGCATTGTGTTAGGTCCTGTGCAATAACAGAATAAGCTAGGGCTGAAGGACAAGAGGGATGAAAAATGCAAAAAATTCAATGATTTCTTCAAAAGCACACATATAAAGATTAAGATAGGTATACAGAGGTAATAAGGGTTAGATTCCCTAAACTGCTGATTGCCTTAGGCAGAGAAGTTGTACTATAGAAGGCATATTCTATGCTTACTCTCTTTCATACCTTTTTTGCAAGCACCTGTGTTATAGTTTTGCACAACACCACTTGCTCACCCTTTTCCTTCCAGGATATACAGTGATACTGCTCATGACCTGATAAGCAAGGCTCAGCCCATTCCTAGCTAACAATCTCAGAGCAGGGGGAAACTCAGAGTTGGCTCAGTGGATACACAGCAGATGAGACTACAGAGGGAAAAACTACTGAAATGAGTGTGAAACGTTTCGTTAAATTACCTTATCCCTGAATCAGTTAAGATCCAGCTTAACCAGAGAATATAGAAAATTTTATTTATAACATTGCAGCAACAAAAGTATACTAGCTCTAGCGGATTTCCCAGGGCTAAATTTTTCCTGTCTTTCTGAATGATGGTCCTTGAGGATGATAGGATTTGGGGTTTTGTTATTACCTATACATTTTTCAGGTCATCTTTGCTGAAATCCAAAACTGTATTAGTTCCTGGTATTTTTGACAACAGCTTTCATTCTTTCACTCGATCTTCCCACACATGTATTAATTTCTCCTGCACCAGTTTGGTACAAGCAGAAGATCCATTTCTGTCATTATCAAAAGTTTTATCTACCAAGGAAAACTTAGGAGTGTGTCAGCTCTTTTTAACAGTGTCCCATCACTATTTGCATTGAGCTGAACATGTAATTTAAACCATCAGAAAAGATAATATTTAAAATAGGTTCCACAGTTGGAATGACTCCTCCACTCACTTTAACCTACTAATTCCTTTCAGATGAAGAAAAATAACCTCTCTTTCCTGTAGATGCGGTTTCACAATTAATTTTAAATCAATCCTTTTTAAGAGTTGGCCCAGCTTTTTGCATATCCTTTTCTGTGTATAAACTAATAATTATTGAATCAGGTGGTAATCGCAGAGTTCAATGATTCTGCTAAAAATTATTTGGGGGAAAAGGAGAAGCTTTCAGTAAGATTATTAGACTGAACTCATCCCCTGCACATCCACATGATCACTAATGTTAACATAAAGGAGACACAATTAATTTCCTGGGTTACAAGGGAACAGAGGTCTGTATCACCCTTTTTGGTATCAAGGAATCATATTTTGAAAGTTTCCTCATAGTCGCTCCTGTTTCTGTTGTAGTTCCTGATTTCTGCTTTTCCATTCTGCGATTCTTTGCCATTCTATTCTTGGCATTCTGGGCTTTAAGAAGCAAGCAAACAACCAACCTTCCTTCTTCTATTGAGCTTTTGACTTTTTAGGTACAACATGAACTGGGGAATTCTAAGTGCACATTTTGAAGTAACAGTCCTTGGTGTTCAGGATAATTCAGATAACTTTGCTAGCATAAAGTAGCATTTAGTATACTACTTGTGCCTGTAGAATCTCTTTTGTGTGGAAGAGCTTTCAAAAAAAGCTTTATAACTGCACCTATGCTATCATCTTTTGGTTATTGTAGAAAATAATGTGGAACTGGGCGTATATAGGACTTCATTTACACAGTATTGATTTGAATTTTGCCTGAAGGTGAATGCTGCTGTCTGCATAACAAATATTTTAAACATTAGTTTGTATTTTTAAGAAGCTACAGACAGTATTAGAAAGCACAAAGTATATTACCATACCTTGGTGTTTCTATTTGTGTTATGTTGCACAAGAACAGAATAGATAGCTTGATTTTTATTCTTCTCATTTATGTAGCAGTCATATTGGTTTGCATCACAGCTATACAAGTTTAATTTTGATCTTCAATTTTATAATTAAACAAAAAATATATAAAATATTTACAATATCCTTCATATACATCTTCTGCTCAAATGCATTATTGCTGCTGTAACTATTACTTTTATGAGAATTTGCACTGCAGTGTTTGCATTGCAGGGAAGATCTAGTTAGTATCCGAATCTTCATTGCAGTATGCATATATCTGTGCAACCATAGCATAATCCTTGTTTCAAAATATTCCCCATAAGCCATATCAATTATGTGTTTTTTCTACATTTGAGACCAGTGTGGTATTCTCTTTTTGACAAATCCATTTATTTTGTACTTTTCTGAATATATGAGAAAATTACTTGCATTAATAAAAATTTCTACTGTTTCACCTAAGTGTATGCATTATATATGTGTGCAAATATCTTTTTTTGAAAGGGCATTCTGGAGTTTCCTGAAGTGTGTCCAAGTCATATACAAATTATGCTCCTAATTTAATTAATTTGGAGGTGGTGTAAATAATTTAAGTTTTTTATTCACAGGTTCGGGGAAACAAATAAATCATATGAGGTAAAAAGGTTAGATATTTATCCAAAACTCCTTTTTCTTCTTTAGATTAAAAGATATGGCTTATTAATTTCTTACGTGAGTGCCTTGCTTACTCTTTTAGAAAATATGAACTGTTCCATACAGCTGCTTGTCTTTTCAGAATTTTACATCAAACTTGAATGTCTTGCATCATGATGAGTTTGTGGAAAATCAACCTTTTTAATAGAGAAATATTTCTTTTCACACTGATCTGATCATCACTGAAGCAGAGCACATAATCACTGAAATGAAAGAAAAACAAAAACCTAATATGATTTGATGTTCCTTCCTACAGTAGAATCAGAGTTAATTTTATCTCACATTAGCAAACATTTTATCTTGCTACAATACATCAGATCTTATTAAAGATCTTATTATCATACTTAGGAAGTGTACAAATGCATGAAACAAAAAATTAACAATCAAAAGAGTAGCCTTTATTTAATTCAGAATAATTCTCTGTAAGAACAGCATTTTGACTCACTTAAATTAGCAAGACCAATCTTTCTTCATCGACAGTCCTTACCTTTTGATAACTAGGCTGGTGCAGACACTCAGCTCTGCAAAATGGAAGAACTTATTGAGCTATTGGGAACTCATTCTTCGTGAAGGTGAGGATCAGATACTTCTCTTTTATCTCTTTCCATTCAATTGTGTAAGGAAAATTTCCTTTATTGTCTCCATGAAATGGAAGGATGTTAATGCAAAAAGGCACAATTTTTTTCCAAACTATTGTGAAAAAATAAGTAAGTAGAGAGGAGGGACCTGATTCAAGTCCTTTAAATCAATCAGACACTTTTTTTGTTATTCTTGGTATTTTGAATGGAACAATACATACAGGAATGTAAATTCACATTTAATAATAATATTAAAAAATAAATTGATAGAAATAAACCTTGATAAACCTTAAATTGATAGAATTAAACCTTGCTAGAGGGGTCAAGGACAATAGAAAGGGCTTCTTCAAATACATTGCAGATAAAACTAACACCAGAGGCAATGTAGGCCCATTGATGAATGAGGTGGGTGCTCTGGTGACTGAGGATACAGGGAAGGCAGAGTTACTGAATGCCTTCTTT
>WKFP01014696.1:176946-208935 GCA_011057875.1 Pterocles orientalis
TGTTCCTGGGTGATCTGATTTAGGTGTTCCTGCTCTGGCAGGGGGATTGGACTAGATGATCTTTCGAGGTCCCTTCCAATCTCTAACATTCTGTGATTCTGTGATTCTGTGATTCTGTGATTCTGTGAAATGTATAATAAAGAATACAAATACAAAAATGTAGGCAAGCTTATCTTTGAATAAGCTATTCAACTGACAAAAGAATCAATGAAGCTGTGTAAGAAAGCTCTACACAGCTACTATATTATGCGTGTGTTTTAAGAATAATTTTTAACACATTTTAGATCAATAGAGCATAAGGTATATCACATTGTCTTAGCTTTCCAAGATGCAGAATTCTGAGATGTATTAGCAGCCACAAAAAGTATTTTTTGGCTTGCCTCTTTTTCAGTGATGTATTAACCTAATTATTCCTCAGCCATAGCCAAAGAATTATTTATTTACAGGCCCTTTTTTTTCTTTTTTTTTCATTTTCTATGTATGCTGCTTTCTGCTTTGCCAATGCAACACATCTTTATTGTTTCAAAAGTAATATGGAGTAATTTGGTTGTTTTCATGGTTTAACCTTGGCCAGGAACCAAGTCCCACACAGCCACTCGCTCACATCCCTACCCTTTCACTTAGTGAGAAGGGTATCTTATATGGATCTTTCCCAGGGCTATGCATAACTTCTTCTTGCTCATCTTCTCAAGATACTTATGGCTAATAAATGTGTTATGTTCCAGTCAGAGCAGCACAGCTTTTTGTGTGACTTAAATGCTGTCGGAGACACTTCAACATGGAAGAAAATGTATGTAAGCTCCCTGATTATATAAAGAGCAGTAACCTTCTTTCCAATCACTTGAATTTGTACCAGGTTTATTCAGCCTCTGCCATCTGTGTTAAGAAAGGGATTCTGTTATATCTGCATATTGTTTCTCTATTTCTATCCATAAAAGGCCTTTTAAAGAGGTCTGTGGTTTTTTACCATAATATGGATGTTCTCTAGCTTTTTTGTGTTTGTGTACTTTATTTCCACCCACTACTTCCTGCAGACAATAAAACAAACTTTCCTTGTACCGTGAAAGAAAAACAACTCAGAGACTAACATGATACTATGAACTTCACACCTTCTATCAGTCTGGAAGCTGTTTTACCATTTATATGTTGGGTCACCAATTTAAGATGGGTAGCAAATCTTCACTTTTTAAATATCTGTGTTGTTTCTTGGCATAGTTAGAATTAAAGTTTCATTAGAATAATAATTGTGGTCCACTCAGTGAGAATCCTCAATATCTCCTTTAATATACTTTACTAGCAAGGCAGTAAAAATGCATTTTCACACATGATTATTCATTATGTCAGACAGCAGCAACACAGTCGTTTTCCATAGCATGCACTGTGTCATTTGTCCATGGGCAAACATTATTCTTCATTATTATCTTTAGAAGACAAAATCAGTAGCATCACAAAAAGCAATTCACATTCATGCATAGGTTTTTAAATCAATATATTGACCATGAGCACAAGAATTTGCCTTTCTCACATTAAAGACAATTTATTGTTTTTTTAGTTCCCAGAATAAATTCAGAGCTGTCTTGCCTTGTACTAAGGGAAAGAGGTCAAAAAGCAAAACCACTTTGTCTTTCAATATGAAGTTCATCTGGAAATTAAGTTATTCTATTCTTTATGAAGAAACAGCAACTGATTTCATATGTGAAGACAGTTTCTACAGCATATGGAGTGATATGAACCTTCAAAGTTTTCTGTAAGATAAATGGGCCAGCACAGTTTCTATTTGCAGAACAACAGCTCATTTAGAGTTGTTGTCATTGATTCATATCTAATGCAGCAACAATTGAAGACCTTCAGAAGCAAGCCCTATCATTATCACTGAATTGTTATAGGGATGTCTTCAGTTTTCTCCTCTGATAACAGCATGCAGATAAATCATACCTTTCTGCCCATATGCTTCAAAACCTCTTTTAAGCAGCATATTTAAGTCCTTCTGACCTGCATATAATTCAGCTATTCCTAAGTGAAAGGACCAATATATAGCTCTTCACACACAGCTTAATTTCAAGTAGTGTGCTTCAAATTATATTCCAAAAAAGCCTTGTCTTAGAGTCAGTCACACCTAGAAAATGAGATGTATATTTTCATTTGTCTGTGGTATCAATTTGTAGGTCAATGTATCCTAATTCTATTGTGGAGAGGTATTTCATGCTCATTACTGATCCTAGTAAATAACTATTTTGTATGTAACGCCAGGTTAATTGTAACCCAGAAAATATTATGCACCAAGACAATCTTTTTTAGTGGAGGTGCAGGGGAACTCAGCTAGCTGCAGCTAACCTTGGAAAAAAAATCCAGTCAAAGAAATGCTGAAATTTTAACTCTACCATAAGCAAAAAAGGAATTATATTAACTTTATCACTGTTTAGGAAAAAATTAGTGTTTTGTCTTAAACTGCAACATTTGCTTTCTTAAAACATAAATCTCAAGCACTATTCTTGAAAATATGACACCAGCTTTCTTCTGTTTTTTTGAGTCTTAACTTCAGTTTTCGGTGCAAATTTTATAGATTTGTTTCACATATTTTGTAGGTATTTCATACTTCACTTGTCCAGTTCACTCTCCCTCAAAAATTTTGAAATAAATATGGTTCCTCCCCCTCACCCAGCCTCACTGCATGTAAATCTGTGAAATTTTGATTCACTTATATTTTACCTTCTTTATAACAATATCCATTAAACGGGTGTCATCATATACTTGCAGCATTGTCTGTGAGGATAAATGTAATGTTACTTCTTCAAATACTTACTAAAATATCACAGTTAAATTACAGAAACTGCATCTAAATGCCAATTTGTTGAAAGTTACCAGCTACAGTTCTTCATTATAAAATGAAATGAAATGAAATAAAATAAAATAATCTAACTGAATCAAGCAACGGTAAAGGTAATGGAACAGTCTCAAGTGATTCTGCTGGGGATAGCTAAGTGACTCCTAACCCTCATCTCTGCAGGGTTGATGAAAAAGGACAAGTTCAAAGCAGGTGCCTCAGCTCCTTTTGTATATCATTCCTGTCTAAGCTGAGGCTCTTCATTGCTGAACTCTTTCAAAAAGCAGTTTCTGGCTCAAATGTCTGCATCAAAATTGTGAATTTAGTCAGGTGTAACAGGGTGGTCCTGAATACTGCTGGTGAATTCTGGCATCTGAAACAAAGCAACAGCTTCTACAACAACATAGTGTTTGGCATGCACTGTTCTTAATGTTTCACCTGTTTGCTGTGTTAACAAACAGATGACAGAGTTGAAACTGCCTTTAATTGTCCAGATAATGGCAAAAGAGCAGTAACTATCCAAATAAGTGATTATTGAAGTGGTATAGGGAGAAATTTTGAAATACATTGACTATCATCTGGTGATCAACTGTTTTTTAGAGATCAATCATCACAGAACCATAGAATAGCTCAGGTTGGAAGGGACCTTGAAAGATCACTTGGTCCAGCATTTTGTGGGAAAGAGACCCTAGATGAGATTATCTAGCACCCTGTCCAACTGCATCGCTAAAACCTCCAGCAATAGGGACTTTACCACATCCCTGGGGAAGATCTTCCAATTGATGATTTTTCTTCTCCAAGCAGAAAAGACCTAACTCCTTCAGTCTTTCCTCACAGAGCAAGTTCTCCAGTCCTTTGATCATCTCCGTGGCCCTCCTTTGGAACATCTCCAGTCTGCCTGTGTCTTTCTTGTACTGTGGAGTGAGGGGCAGAAAATAGTGAGAAACACAAAATAGTGAGGAGAAGGAGGTGCTCCAGGAACCATGCAGAGATTCCCCTACAACCCATGGAAGCTGCCATGGTGGAGTAGGTATTTTCCTACAGCCTGCGGGGGAGTGCATGCATATTTACTGAAGGAACTATAGTTTATGGAAAGCCTGTGTCAGAGCAGATTTTTCCTGAAGGACTGTACCCATTGAAAAGACCCACACTGGAGCAAGGGGAAAGTGTTAGGATTGTATTGGGTCTGGCTGAGATGGAGTTAGTTTCCCCACAACAGCCCTCACAGTGCTGAGTGTCACACTGGCAGCCAGCAGGGTGTTTGTAACACATCTTGGGAGGGGGTGGAGCTGGGACAGCTGACCCGGATTGGCTGCTCCATACCATGGGACATCAGCTCAGCCATAAAAGCCAAAGGAGGGGAAGAAGAGGGGGGCATTTGTTACTGTGTTTGCCTGTGGGAACAATTGCTCTACATATTGAAGCTCTACCTCCTGAGAAGTGGCCAGACATTGCTTGCTGATAGGAAGTAGAGAATAGCATCTTTGTTTACCTTTTGTTTCTGTGTATGGCCTTGGCCTTTGCTTTAAACTGCTTTTATCTTGACCCACAGGTTTTCCATCTGATTCTCCTCCTTTATTTTGTTGAAGGGAGGAGTGATAGAGAGTAAGCAGAGAGGAAACGTTATGTACAGACTGCAACCTCTTGTAAGCAGAGAGGAAATGCTAGGTACTGATTGCAACCTCCCAATCCCCACGCCCTGGGGCAGAAAGGTAGGGGTGTTGGGAATGAAAGAATGAAGTTGGGCTTAAAGATGAAGGAAGGGGTGTAGAGGAAAACTGTTGGTTTAACATTTGTCTTTGTTTCTCGCTATCCAAATCTATTTTAATTGTACTAAGTTAAATTACTGTTCCCCAAATAAAGTTTGTTTTGCCCCTGATGGTAGTTGGAAGCGATTCCCCTGTCTTTCTTTTGACCCACAAGCTTTTTCATCTTATTTTCTCCCCCAGCCTGTTAAGGAGGGGAAGTGAGAGAGCAGCTGGCTGGGCATCTAGCAGCTGGCCATGGTTAATTCACCACTAATAACATAAAAGTGCTTAATAGAAGCTCTTAAATACCATGGGCCCATTGTATATCTGTTTCTTACTTCTACTGTCACTATCTTACTGTCCAGAAGTTGGAGATGATGGGTAGACTTTTTCTCTTCACAAAGGTGAAGGATCATGGTAACAGTTGAGTAACAGAAAGAAAATTGCAGAAATGCCTGTAACAACTCAAAAATGAGAATTCTATTGAATCAATGAGGTCCTTGGGCTAATTCATTCATGCTGATCCAAAATAGTCTGCAGCCTACTGACCCTCAGGCCTCTGGAGTATTTCAAGCCCTGGGATTATAGGACTCCTTACTTTGTTTTAAGAGTTTAGCAAAGTGATTTTCTGAATCAGGCTTAAGTTAAGAATGTAAGTGATCTATAGACATTCGTGGGCTCAACTCTATAGCACAATTAAAGGATGGACAGTTTACCTACATCCTTATGCTTACTATCTCCAAGCAGATAAATTTGAATTACTTTGTTAGCTTCACAATCAGACAGCTGACCTGCATATTTTTATGCACACACAATTTTATTTTCTGCTGTATTTGTTCTCAAACTAGGTTAGCTTGCTTTGTAATAAAAAGAAATGTGCAATACAGAGAAATATGCTGATGTTTAAGCCAGCACAGACTGTGCTAACACCAGCACCAGGTGCAGCACAGTTCATCAGTGTTGGCATGGCATTGCATTAATTATATTGCTTTTTGGGAACAAACATGCGCAAAGTACTATATTCCAGCATATGAACATGCCAACTCCATTTTATGACTGCATAAGGGCTTACATGCTTCTCCTTGCCGTATAGTTTAGAGAAATTATTTTTTACTAACATAATGGAGCACCCATTTTCTAGATCTCTTTATCTGTAGCTTTGTTTATTTATGATGCAGATATTCAAGGAGTGTTGCTTTCCCTGCTCGGTTCTGGATTTGACTCCTGCTTCCAGCATATATTTTAGAATGATTTTATTTCTAGTTACTATATTTAGCACTCAGTACAGTAGCAAAATATTTTAATGTATCTTTTCAATTTTTCCTCTCTATGCTTAATTATTTTCAGTAAATTCAATCAGGTGTTCAGGAAATGGTTTCCTTTAAGAAAAGAGGTGGGGAAAGAGCTATTTAATAACTGCATAAGTATCAGAAACTTCACATTATCCCATGTTCTAAATGCTTCAGCTAATTTTTCCAAAATCCGCAAATATTTTATCTTTTGTTGTAATGAGATATGTTTAGCCATGCAACTTTTGCTTAATTTTAGACCTGTTCTACTAATTTTAAAGAAATAAGTAGGACACAACATCCAGGATTCTAACTTTACCCTGATGTTATCAAGTACTAACCGGGTAGAAATGTTACAGAATGGTTCAGTGTTTTGAGAATAGACAGTGTGGCCATTTAGTTCCATAGCAACAGCCATCATTAAAGCTCTTAAAACTTTTCATTAAAGATACAGAGAAAGGATAGACACAGGAAGAAAGAAAAAGGGAGGTTGGAAAGAAGTAAGAGAGAAATAGAAGGGGAGAGGGAGGAAGAAAGGCAGGAAAAGAAAGAGAGAGAGGAGGAAAGAATGAAGGCAAGCTTTTGAAAAAGATTTCCCCTCCTTCTGAATGTACAAAATTTACAGTGGAGTGAAGGAATGCAAGGCAAACCAGAAAAAAAACATAAAGAAATAACTCGTTGTTATTCTCA
The DNA here is from genome assembly GCA_011057875.1 of Pterocles orientalis. Lineage (NCBI taxonomy): Eukaryota > Metazoa > Chordata > Aves > Pterocliformes > Pteroclidae > Pterocles > Pterocles orientalis. The sequence continues at coordinate 183,498 of WKFP01014696.1, forward strand.
CTTGTATGAAGACTGATACCAGTTGGATATTTTTTTGTTTTTTAGGGAGAAGTCTGACCAGGCTATTCTGGAAGAAAACACATAAAAAAGACTGTAAAAAGAAATACACAAAATGATAAAAGCACAGCAATAGCACAAACAGTCTTTTTCCTGTGGTACTAGTTCTTGCTTACACCTTTGCTCCCGGAAACACCAACAGTACGCATTGTCTTAGCAGCCACTCCAAGACACAGCATGCTTATAATAATGTCAGGCTGTTGAATACTTTCCCCCCCCCCTCTCCATTTCTGGACATAGAATCACAACAGTGTGGGCGGTGGGTTGAGCTTGGCTGGCTGCCAATTGCCCACCCAGCTGCTTTCTCACTCCTTTTTCTCAGCAGGACATGGGCTAAAAGTAAGATAGAAAAGTTCATGGGTCAAGCTAAAGTCAGGGATATTGCTTACCAGTTACTACCATGGGCAAACCAGACTCAACTATGGGAAGATTAGTTTGATTTATTTCCAACTAAAAATAGAATAGGTTGGTGAGAAGCAAAGACAAAGCCTAAAACATATGTCTCCCTCTTCAGCTTCTACCCAGGCTCAGTTTCACTCCTGACTCTTCTGCCTCCTTCCCCCCCAGGTGGTGCAGGGGGATGGGGAATGGGGGTTACAGAAAGTTCATAAAAATTAATGTCTGCTGCTCCTTCTTCCTGGCAGTCTTTCCCTGCTGCAGTGTGGGGTCCCTCCCACAGGATACAGTCCTTTACAAACTGCTTCAACATGTATCCTTCCGGCTGGCTGCAGTTCTTCAAGAACTACTCCAGGATGGGTTCTTTCCACAGTCCATGAGGAAGGCCACAGGCTTCAGTTCTGGCAAGGTACACATGAGCTCTCCATGGGCTGCACCTTCCTTCAGGGCACATCCACCTACTCCAGTGTGTGTTCCTCCGAAGTGTGTAGTCCTCTGTGGGCTGCAGGGGCAAAAATTGCTTCCCCATGGTCTTCATCATGGGCTGCAGGGGGAATACATACTCAGGCACCTGGAGCACCCTCTCCCCCTCCTTGTTCTCTGACCGTGATGTTCCCTGTGCTGTTTCTCACTCCTTGTGTTCCATCTGCCTCTCTCTGTCCGGTATTTTTTGCCCTTTCTTAAACATGTTTTCACAAAGGAGCCACCAGCTTGGCTGAGGGGCTCAGCTGTGCCCTGTTGTGAGTTTGTTGGAGCCAGCTGGAACCAGCTGGAACTGGCTGTGTCCTGCACAGGGTGGTTCCTGGCCTCTCCTCACAGAGTCTGCCCTGCAGCACACCTGCCCCAACCTACCTTGCCACTTAAACCCAATCTAATACGGTAAAAAAGGCTCTTGGATGACTAAGGCTAACACTTTTTAAATAAACAGAATGCGAAGAGAGATAGAAAAGTAGCAAAGATAAAAGGCAATGTGGAAAAGAAAGGATAATGCTAGGAAACACAGCTTAGCTTTTCGGCTCCTTTAGAAATTAAATTTAAAATTTAATTGAAAAATAACATGTTATGTTGAAATATATTGCAGAAGAAAAGGCAAAGGGGATTTTTGCTACCTTAGGGCTAAGACTACCATATGAGCTAGGCACGTTGTCTGGCCACAAAAATACTGCTTATGAGGTAACCAGCTCACTGTAGGTGGGATTGCTGGGACTTCTGTGGCAAGCAGCCTCCCAGGCAGGACAAAGCGAAGGTGAAAAATGTCAGATCTCAGGAATCTGTTTAGCAAAATGTCAGTTGTCATCTTTTAATTTAGCTCTTTAGCATTCTTTTTCCTAAATAGAGTATCTGTAAGCTCTAATATATCAGTTTAGGCAGAGATGGGAAAGGCAGCCATGACAACAGAGCTGCTGCTGCTTCATGTATTTGTTCTTTTCTTCTAAAGGGTGAGAAAGACTTTTATTCTGTTTCTGAATTAGGGCTGCTTTCAAAATTATTCCCTTTTAGTTCCTCGTTCTTGATTAGCACAACCTATTTTAGATACAAATTGATGCACAGCAATGGGGGATGGAAAGACTAGATGTGACTACACTTTCACATTGTTTCAACTTTATGATCATCTACAAGTGAATACTTTAGAAGTATTTTAGATCCCAAGTTAAATGGAATGAGAACAAAGAATATGAGAAGGTAAGAGTTTTGGCACATGTACAGCTGGGAGGCTGTTGTTCCATTCTCTGTCTTCAGCCTCAGTGAGGACAGGTGGTAGGATTGCTGCAGGGTGGGATAAGGCAAATTCTTTGTGGACTTGCCTTTCCTCATGGAATGTTTATTAAGACAAGTTTGGCTCACGCTGAATCAATTATGCTTGGAAATATGTTATTATAAAAAGTTAATGAAGTTGCAGTCTAATAAACTACATTAAGATATGGTCATCCTTTTTTTCTGCTGTGTCCAAATCAATAGATTTTTGATAACAAAGATCTTCCATTTACCTTTCTAGGAAATATCATTCATATCGTAATTAGGTATATGGATAGAAAAATTATTATATTCTCTAAGGAGAGATTTTATTTCTCTGCATTTTTTTCCATGCTGACTTGTTTTACTTATGTCGGGTTTGTACCACATCATCAACAATCCAGTTGTTTTTGCCACATTTGCTAACGTTAAGCCTATTGCAGTCCAACAGAACATTCTCTCTTGCATGTGCAGTCAGTGACCTATTACAATCAATGACATCTTATAAGCATACAGGTGATGCTAAAAAACCTCAACCGAACAACCAAAACCCCAAGATCTTATTGTCAAAATTGTAGATAACCACAGATAAGCACTAGAAAAGGATACAGAAACCCTTAAGTTACTCTACTTCCATCTGAGATTTGCTTAGAGTTGCGGGATTTCAGCAACAAAGTCATGACAAATCACTCAGAGCCAAATTCCGAGATCTATTTTGAGATACTGTTAAGTAACTCAAGATGTACAATATTTTAACTGAAAACAGAACTGGAGAATGTCAGTATAAAATCTTTAAGTTCTATACTGTGTCACAGTCCTCTAAATTACAAGTAAGAAGAATGGTATAGTAATATAACGTTACTTCTACAGGTTAAGAATGTATGGAAATATTCTAAAATTACCTTTTTCAATGGTTGCATTCCAACATGTTCACTGTGTGAGAAAGAAGTTGTGCAGAAGTAACAGAAGGCACACAGTGTAATTAAGATTGCTTAAAAAAATAAGTGAAAGATTTAAGGCCGTATGTGAATTTTACACATGCAATTTTTAAGCTTATTAACAACTGCAGAGTGTTTTCTGTGGAAGAGACGCTTCATATTTTAAATTTCTGATGGTATCAAATGATTTATGTTTGGAACAGTACGACTGGTAGGCAGAAAAGTAAGTTTTGCTTTTAACAAGTAAGCAATAAAATTAATTCTAAGTATTTATTTCTTATAAGTGCATTTATGTTTTAAAATCAAGTAAATCTTTTCTTAGTACAATAACATTTGCTGAAAAATATGAACCAGTGACTCACTTGAATTTTCTGGTTTGTCATTTAGTTGGTTATAGGCTTCATGAAAAAAGAAACAGCTGATATGTACAGACACTGTGCACTTCTAGGCTTGCGTTTTGGGAAGACTAAATTAGTAGAGAGCATGAGTGTTTAGTGTGCTTGTTTCCTGAATTCTTTATACCTAGGTTTAATCTCTAACATATTTTTTTCCCCAGATCATTTTGATGATATACTTTGGTATCTAGGCCTTTCTTGGTTTATAATTTCCCTTTTTAATAATTTAAACATTGCAAACAGGATACAAAGATGGTGATTCTTGTACATCTTGCAGGTTTGAGGAACCAGATAGTCAGAACTGACTTTTTATTTAAGAAAAATAAATGAACTACCTTTTACCTGAGACATAAGAAAAGAATAGAAGTTCTCATGTTTTTAACCATTAATAGAGATATATGTATGATGTTACAGTTAGTCTTTTTTTGATACAAGCCTACAAACTACAATGGCAGATAATACTATGTTTAGCAGCTCTTCCTCTGATTTGTTTTTGGAACAATCCTCGACAATTCCATTGGAGACAATAAAATAGTTGTTGGCACATTTTAATTACTATATAAAGGCACAGTCATTTCATGGAACTTCAGGGGGTAAAGAAGCCATCAATTACTGTGCTCAGCTTGAGCTTATTTAAACAAATGATTTTCTATTTCTGGATACATAAACTATGCACTTCCAGTGCTTTGTGATATTTACTTCCAGGAGCTTTTCAATTGGGTTATAAAATATCCTGGGCTAACCATACATATTAAAAATCAATGTTACAAAGGACAAGGTGATTACAGGCACCCTACAAGTGCTTTGGAAACAAACATACATTTGTAGAAATCTCTGTGCCACTATTCGTTGAGCAGAGCAGTAAGTTTAACACTGAAGCCCCGAGGCATTTTTAAGCCCTCAGTAGCAGAACACAAACAATTTTGGCTCATGGGTCTTAAAGCTCCCCCTACTGATTCAGCTCAGTTTCAGTAAGGTGTAGTAATAAATAAATATACAAGCTAACTGTGGAAACAGTACAAATAGATTGTACACACAGCAGGAAGTTAATATGACATGGACTTATTCAGACTGACTGTTTGCAACACTTCATATTTTTTCCAAATTCAGGATGTTTAGACATTATACATTAATATAGACACAAATGTTAAACAGATATCTCTCTTATTTATATTAAAAATACAATTTGTCAGTTATGACAGCATAAAAGGGAAAAGGTTACCTGGAAGTAAGCAGTGCACCGGTTAATATTTTCCAAGCTACTTTAACATCTCACTCTCTAGATTAATATTAATGAATTGAAATTATAGGGACTGTACTACATATATATATATATATGTAATTATTTATATTCAATGCTTGTGAAGGATAAATTACTTCACCTGTTTGGGCCAAAAATTATTTTTCTAGATATTGCAATACTCACGTTGATGAAAATGTATTTCACTGAGAGATCTTAAGATAGGCAATATTTTATACTTGACAACTACTCTACTTGTGAATATCAAACATATAGGCCTTGGAAAAATCAAGGTTTGTGGAGAAAGTACTTTTAACTACCTTCCATAAATACATTATCCTACAAATAATAGTTAATGCCATAATCAAAATATAAAATGCACATAAAAACTCAATGCTAATAGACTGACTCATGAAAAGTCTTAATATGAATTGGAGAAATTTAGAGTAAACTTATACCAAAGTAAGGATGTGTAATGATCACTAGGAGTATGCTTAGCATAATGACTAGTTCTTAACTGAATTATATCTGCAACTTTCCACTCAGGTCCCGGTCCACCTGCTAAACAGGCATCATATTTTAATGCAAGACAGATGTATTAGATGATTCCTCATAGCAGGTCCAATTTTCTGTTGAGTCAGGAAGGTTTTAACTTGACCTTTCTCTTTATCTGTTCAGATACCAGAATGATGGACACAGCAATATTATTGTCAGAATACATTAAGTTCCTGTCTGGGACCAAGTGGATTACAATATGGGACCGTGTTTGGTCTGTACACACAAAAGCCCTTTCATTATGAGTGTGTAAGCTCTGCTTGTACTCACTAGGCTGCTTCTTCATTTATTCTAGTTCTTTCATCTGTGAAAATTTTTCCTAGCTAATCCTTAACTTCTTTTTCTGTCATGGCTTCTATGTCTGTTTTTACTATTTTCCTTTTTACAGTCATTCACTTTCCTTTGTCTTTTACATGCATTTCTCAGACATAGACTATTACTGTATTCATACTGTTTAACAGTAAGTGGTTGCCATACCTTTCATGTAATGCTGACTGTAGAGTGCCATTATGGAAAAAAAAAAAAAAAAACCTGACACAAAATACTATTGACTTTAATAGGCATAAAGGAAATAAAACTTTATTAAAAATATTGTAAATGAATTATAGTAAGGAATCAGCCACAATCTGCAGATGGGCACTGGCCTTCTTACGTAATGAGTAGAATTTTAGAACTTATTTTGAACTATTTTTGCTTCAGTGGTCATGGAGCTTCTAGGTGAAAAGCTACACTATACCCCAACAACATGCTATCTCAGTGTGTATCAACAGAGGCATTTAAATTTTGTCCTGACTTGACAAAAGGAGAAATTTCCCCTTCCATACAAATATATCATAGTTCATTGTAGATCTATGCAGAAGAAAAATAAACAGTCCCGTTTCATGTGTGGGACAGACACTGATGTATTGTCTAAATAACTATGCAAATTTGTTATCTGATGAACACCTGAAAGTTTTCACATGTCTTTTCTTGTATTTCTTAATTTGGTTAAAGTTTTTGGAATACTTCTTAATATGCTTCTCAGAATATCCTATGATAGTGCTGGCAAGAGGTGCTACATAAGTGTCCACTTTTACAGAATACGAACTGAGTCCGACAGACGACAGGCTTGCGCAGAATCCCAAGGAAACTGGTAGCAGTGATAGGAATTTACAAACTATACATCCATGCTCTAGGTTTTATTTCCAGGACTTAAACACAGAACAAATTGGGTGGTGGGAGAGAAGGGTGGCCGGAGTTAGTAAGAGAAACTTGAATTCTCTCATAGGTCCCTGGCCTGTGCTTCCTCTCTTTTCAGCCAGTTTACTGGTTTCTCCCTTTCTAGTGTCAGTCCTACTGCTGCCTTGTTCTGTCTCTTTATGATCTTGTCCTCTCCTTATGTATTTTTTCTTTACAAAAATACCCACATCTGACTTTGTTTAAATTCTTGGTTTTCTGTCCTTATTTGCAAATGAAATTTAAAACTATTTGAAAATACTCCTCCTTCATCCTGGCAAAATGTTGAAGAGTCAACCAGCCATTTCCAATCATGCAGACATTTTAACTGTTAATTTCTGTGCACTTTAAAGTTTTTAGATTCTTCAGATCTGTTTTATCCTTCAAATTATTTCAAAAATTACTGCAGCTGTTAAGACTAGATTTACGTATATGTTAAAACAAGCAAGTTAAAAGCCTTAGAAAAAGTCCCAACACCCCTAAGAGTTCAGACCTCACGCTCTTGAGAGGTGAGTTTATCTTGTCAGAATTATGCAATCAATAAGACTGATGTCTAAATTTCTAACCTGTCTAAATCTAGTCACAACTGGTAGAGGTGTTAGGCTGGGTCTTTGAATGGAAATTCTAGATTATATTTTTATTTATTTCTTCTGCATTAAATAAAGTTTATAACCTAATTCATAAAATCTCTGTAAGGCAAGTGCTTTTTTTGATTCCTGTCTACAAATAAACTGTTTGTGCTGTAAGCAGGACTCTTAAAAGAAAACTAGTAAAAGATCAGTCACAACAAGCATATTGTTAGCTTTCAGTGGTATAAATCTCAATCAACTGAGGTTTATTAGTGATCAAAACGTATTTTACTCAGCTTTTTTATTAAAAATGTTAGCAAATATACAAACTCATACAGAAGGCAAGATTCAGTAGAGAAGGTACTTCACCCAGATAGGTGCAAGATGAGGATGTGCTTTCACAGCACCTTCAACCAAACCTAACCAGGTCCCTTGGTTCTGCTTCAACAGTCTTATTTGTTCCATTCACAAGGGTAACTGTCACTCCCTTTTGACAGCACTTCTGTAAATGTGTAGCTGCTTAGTTCAGAGATGGCCAAGGTGGCTGAAAACAGTCCTGTTAAAAAAAAGTTATTAGTTTTCAGCCAGAACAGCAAAACAAAACATCTCACAAAATGATCACATGAATATCACAGCCAGCACTAATAACTGAACTATGCAGCTGAAGGCTGCAAAAGGTAGGATCACTGCATATCCAGGCTAGATTAGCTATAGTTCATGTGTAAATGTGCCTGAGTCAGTAAAGACAGACTCTGTTTTTTCCCCATCTGGTGTCAAGTGGTCATAAATTGCCCAGTCAAGTCCAAGAATTGATGTCTAATAAAAAATGAGACTTTTCCATATCCGCAGATATTAAGACTTGCATATGTCAGTGAAAAAGAGTGGCTAGTCTGTATCTTCTAGTAAAAAAGAATCAAGTTCAGTAGGATTTAAACTGTTTAGGCGCTCTGAAACATTCAAAATCCGATCAGTTATAAAACCTAGATGCTAAGATACAAGAGTTCTCACTTAAAATGTAACCTCAGAAACAAGGAATGCAGAAAGACAGAAGCCCTGTCATGACAGCATCAAATATACACAAGCGGTCTGATGGGCAGAGGAATTGAAGGAATTTGACAATTCTGTCTTAATGCTACTTCACTTTTATTTCTTCAACTGCATCTTTTATCAAAACAAACAAACAAAGAACATAGATGCTTGTATTGGGTTCTGTGAATTAACACATTTCTACTAGACTGTAAGTCGACTTGAGCTCAGGATGACTTTGTAAATGCCAACAACGTTTTCCTAACTGAAGAGTCCAACAAATGCTCACAGAGAGTGGGTACCTCCGCTGCTGTCAGCTGTCATAAAAGGGAATAAAGTGTTTCCCAGATAAAAAATGTCTGGAGCAAGTGGAGAGCTGCAGTCGCAGAAATCAGGAAATGAAGAACTCTGTTACAGTCATCAGAAGTGACCAGGATGAATTTCTGGAATGTAACGAGAAACAGAAGTGTACTTAAACTTAGAAGGTACTCTTTGATTCTTCCAACACTTGACTGATTTATTACATAGCTCTTCTTTAAGTGTCAAGGTCTCTATAGCAGTGGCTGTATTACATACTTCTTCACACAAAATTTCTGGAATGTGTAGATTTAGTTTATGCAATATGTATCTGACTCTTGATGGGTTACAGAATACATGTATAAGGTTATGGATTTTACAGAATTGTTTTAATATTAATGACATAAATCAAACCCGATTTATCAGCTTTTTAGAACTGTATAGTAGCCATTTTTAAAATAATGTATCTTCTCTGTGTGCAGTATACAATTTGTTAATAACTACCTCTTTTTAAAGTTAATAATGGAATAATTACTTATAGTCGATCTTGAATTATAATTTTATTATGCTTCTGTGTGCTGAAAATAGTGCACCATATCTGCAAATAACTTACTCATTTTAGTCCATCAACTGCAAAAATTGTTTGATTATAAAACATTAAGTATACTGAGAAAAAACATGGTTGTTCATTTAAATGAGAGATGATTTTATGAGGTTGTGTCAGCCCAGTCTTGTACACTTTGATCTAACATAAAAAACAGGAGAGAAGCTCAGGGTTTGTAGTGTAAAAATGTAAACTCAAAGTCCTAATTCTTCCTCCAGGGCAACGTTTTTTTCTCTCTTCACTATGTTTATCCTGAGAAGAAAAACAAACCAACACATAACATGCATTAACTACAGAATTAAGTGGGGAAATTAATTTATTTTGGTATACATTTCAAAATTTTCCCATTTTCTTCAGCTAAACGTATTCTAGGAGCACACATAAATAAAAGGGGTTTTGTTGTCTTCCACCATACAATCAAGCCTAGGATGTGACCAGTCATCTTAACAGTCTGTAGTATCCCTGAATACTCCTAAGGAGATTTTTGAGATCTAAAATGTCAGCAGAAGGTTACACCAGAACAAGGGAAAATATCTACTTCTATCTCCATGAAGAATTAGTAATTAAGAACATATTACTTCATTCACTAGTGTCTTCCTAGCACTCCTAGACAGAAGAACTAAATGGAGGGAAACCACTAAAACTCTAACAGCAAAGTCGAAAGAGGTCCCTTTAGATAAGGAAGTGAGAACTCAGCAAGGCTTTATAGATAGCTTCTACCAAGGATGGTGGGTTTAATCAGTTAGTTTTCATAGTACTGGAATCCCCAACCAATCTCCATGAGTCTAGCTCTGTATCTTACGCAAATTCATGAGTCTAGTTCCATCTTATCAGTATCCTTTAAAAGCAATGATTTACCATTTTTGGAAAAGCAAACGAAAACCACAAAAAACTCAAGACAAAAAAGCCAACACACCCTCCTCCAAAAAAAAACCAAAACCAAAAAAACCCAAAAACCATCAGTGAAATGCAGTAGTATAGGCTGCAAATTAGTAAACTAATTAAACATTAACATGTAATCCCATTTACTGTAACGACATTAAAAATATTGAATTGGTATTTATGTATTGCTGTCAATGGTATTAATTAGCAAGGAAATACTTGAGGGTCTTTCCAGGGAGCAGATGCACACCTTGTTTGTGAGAAAACTGTCTCTACTTTGAAGAGCTGCAAAAGAAATACACTGGGGAAGACAACTTGCAACTGTATGAGAGAAATATGAGGAAAAGGTTGGAGGTAGGGGGAGCAGGTTTGAAAACGATATAGCACTTACAGAAGGGGGTCATAATTCCCTGCACATCTGAGTATCACATGTCCAATTGAGATGTCAGGACTTGTCACAGACAGCTTCTTTGTATTTTCCTAAGGGTGGACTCAGTGCAATCCTCACAATTTTTAGTGTATGCATCTCCATCCCCACACATTACTAACTATACTCCCGGGTGATCTTAGCCATCATCCTTTGACGTCAAGGAGAACACTGCCAGCTTATCCCAGTGAAAAATTTTGTTCTTGCACATTTTAAACGCCTTTAAAAATCATTTTAATTGGGATAGGAGGGGTAGCAACCAAGGTAATCTGTGCATTTATACTCTTATTCTGTGTTTCAGAGGTAGTTGTAATGAACTGCTTGAAGCAAACATTACTAGTTGTTTTTCTGCTAATAGAAGTCAAATGAAATGACCTTTTTTTCATCTGCTATTCTTTTCAGCTTTTGAAGTTACTTCTTTTTGAAGAGAAAATCCATTTATCAGTCCTATCTGCATGAAAGTCATAAATGTATCTAATAAAAATTCCAGTAATTTGCTTTGAGGTGGGCTATGCAGACTACAGTCACTTAAAATTTTTTTGTTAGATAAATTAATGAACACTTTAAAAAGTGAAATGCTTAGAAAACTTAGCATAAGAACTGGAACCTAAGTGGAAATGGCTCCCTATAACCACAAACAAGGGTGAGGGGAAAGAATATTCTAAGCTGTGTATTTTTTCCCCAGCTTTGGCGATTGCTCTTTACTAGATTGACTCTAATTTATATCAAGTGTTTATGGTGCCAAAAGCTGGTAATAAAAGATCATTAAATGGAATTGCTAAGCTGGTGAAATCCAGAGCTAGCAGGCAGAAAAGCTGATGAGAGTTGCTAGACCAAGATTATTACCTAAAGGTTTCTCCAGCAACCGGAGCCATATTTACAAGTGAACACATGTTAGCAAATACATCATATCAATACAGGAGCTAATAAAGGCCATCTATTTTTAAGTATACAGATAATCAGAATTAATGCAATCCACTAGTATGAATTACATGTACTTCTTCCTTCAGAAGAACTGTTGTTTAATATCTAATTCAAAATTAATAATGCAGCAGGAATGGATTCATTATCTCTTGTGTCAAAATCCTTCTTAATAAGTAAGAAAAGGAGAGAGAAAAAACATGACTAAAAAAGAAGACTTTCAGTGACCAAATTACTCCTGCCCTCACCGATTCCAGGCAATAAAATTTTTATCCACCCCAGTGATTGGTAAGGCAGCAAAGGAAGAATGTGTGGAAAAGTTCCTAAACCTGCACCATCAGTAAATTCTCAGAGTAGATGATGAGTGAAGGAAGAAATAAATGGTAATATCAAATAAAGTACATTCCCATAAGCTTTTTTTTTTCCCATTGACATTGTAAACCTGGTAGAAATTTTTATTCTTCAGTTACTCATATTGAATTACTGTTCCTATTCGATGTTTAACCTGCCTCTTATCAGAAAGAAATACTCTGAAAGCAAAACAAAATTTCCTTTGCAATAGCCATAGGAAAAATTTAAATCAGGATGAGGTTGATCTAGAGACACATGATTATTCTCTTGTAGATAGCTGACAGGCTTCTATTTGATCTTTAAATTATTTCTGAATAAACTTGGATTATAGCAGTAAATATATAAAGATTTTATATTTACAATGATCACTTAATTTGGAAACGTGTTAAAGGCAAGAAAGAATTACCCTGTTTTTGTACATAGAAATTATACAATTTATTGTTTCTATTATTGCTATTATTATCATGACTTTATTTGTACCACAGTAGCATTTGGAGATTTCATGCAATTATTTTGGCAGAATGCAGCACTGAACCTGCATGAGATCAATTTTTCTGTTTGACAAATATCTGTAAATAAAAGTGGAAAAGTCCTTACTTCACATTTGGATCAAGCCAAGACATTTCAAAGATACTTACAGTCTTTTTAATAGAGACACAAGAATCATCAAATAAGTAGGGAGATCATTTAAGATATCATAAATGCAGTTTTGACTTAATGTTCAGTCTTATTCAGACCACTGTTATGATTTAAGTGTTCTGTGTCCTACACATATATCTTAGCCACATGTCTATAAACCCCTGGCTTGTGATCCTCTCTGATCTCTAAAAAAAATTATGCCCCCATGGAACAAAGACCCCTTTTTCTTCAGAACTGGCATGGCTAATTAGTTTTAGAGACTATGGACAAGGAAAAACATTTGAAAAAAGAACCCAAAACCCCTAACCAGCCTAATTCCTAGCAGCTTACATTATATATGACCTAAAACATATTCCTTACCCGAACTTTTTACAGCCAGTATAGACTGAAGATAAATGGGAAAGAGATATAAAAAGGCTGAAAGGTGACTTGTTAGAGATCATGGAAATCAGCAGCACTATTGGGCACAGAAACAATATGTGTTGGTCTAGTAATCTACTTTTGCTTTTTGTATCCTGAATAGCAGAGCTTGTTATATCTTCCTTCGGTTTGGTGTTCAATGGACAGGTGTTCTCAGTTTTTCAGTTAATGGTTCATAAGTGTAAGAATCCAGGTGTAACTCGGACACATGGAAGGTACAGAAAATGTAGCAAAGAATTAAATATAGGTCAAGGTATTTTAATAGTCTCCATACATATTTCTTAGGTTTCAAAGTGATTGAGAGCTCAGATTCATGTAAAAAAAAAATGCTTAATGTGACAGTAAATCTTCAATGCAGAGCATAGACCTGGCATGACAGGCATGCATGTACATAATAAGTAACTATGTGACAAGTTGCACAGAGAACTTCTAATATAATCTCTTGCTAAATATAAGAAACTGAAGCAGTTTACTGCTTTTGAAATATAAAGCTGAAAAAGAAAAAAAAAGACAAACATGAAAACCAAAGAAAGACGGAAATAGGCAAGATAGCTTATTACTTGTCTTGCTGTCTTGATTCTGATAGATACAGACCAAAGAACAGTAGTTTTTTTGGCTGGAATGAACAGGTTGTTGCAATCTAGACACCTTAATCTGCTTTAGCATTTCTTTTAGTGGCAGTAACTTGTCCCCTTTTTGCAATCTTGGCAGCGATATCAAGGATTTGCGGTCTTCACTGACGTCCATGACCACCTCCAAATCTTCCCTGCTCATCAGAAAAAGATGACAGGATGGATTTGCAGCTTGTAAGACTATCAATCCAGCATGTGTTACGAGTTTTTCAGTGAGAGGTAGCAAGAAGAAGTGAGCTACATACAGCACAAGAGGGGATTAAGTACTTTAAGCGTTTTTGTTTTAAGTTTTAAAGTATTTTTGTAAATCACCATAAAATAAAAATAAACTCCACAAAATAGTAATAAAACCCACTCTGATCATACAATAAGCTTCTAGACAACGTGCTTGCTGGTACTCAAAACCCAAGTATGAATCAATGAACCATAAAAACCCAAAGAAAATACACTTTTGTAATATGATCACACAGACACTCACATACATACATGTACCTTGAAAAATTATTATTCCTACTAGTTACTGTTAATATGCTGTTGTCTGAAAGAACATCCCTCATTCAAAACTCATACAGTAAAAATGGAAAAACTTTGAAAATTTTTGATGTCCACACAGATAGTAAAATTCTGCCCTGTGTTTTAACTCTGCATATTTGTTTTACCATTTTTCAAGGCTTCTCCTCTCCTCTCCTCTCCTCTCCTCTCCTCTCCTCTCCTCTCCTCTCCTCTCGTTTTCCCTCTGCCCAAACTTTAAGAAAAGTTTGTCATTTAAACAGAACTCCTAAAAGAAGCTTTCACAGCACACTTACTAAAATATTGCAAGATCTATCATTACAACATCTGTCTCTATATATATTACGTATACAGTTATCGCTTAGCTTATTGAATCTCAGTTGTTAAAAAAATCTGTGCAGCAGTTTGAACACATAAGCTGTTTATTTTGCGCTCTGAATATTTGCAGTACAATGTAGGTGGACACAAGTAGACAGAATTAGAATATTTGAAGCACAGATGTGTCAAATACTAATAACACATCACAGGTTTTCTACACAATTTCTCTGCAGCTCTTAGCTGTGGTTCTGTGTGCTTTGCAAGGAAGTTATTAGCCCAAAGGACTTTGGTATGTGTAAATCAAACACTGAAATGCATAACTTCTAGGTACTTCACCTCTGGAGTAGAATGCAGGACCATTTGTTAGACACACAAAATGCTAATATTGGCATACTCGTGTTGATTGATGCAGTGTGCTGAGACAAAATCCTCATCTTGAGATTTGAAAGTCTTTTGCGACTTTTTACCTACAAATAGTAAAGCCCTTTAAAACAAACAAACAAACAAAAAAAACCCACTTTGCATCATGGTAAATTTAAGAATCATCACATGAAGTACTGTACTGCATTTTGTCTCACTGACTGCTGCTATTAACACCTGTTTCAGAGACTACTTTGTCACCAGTAGCTTTATATAAAAATAGCTGGTTTCAACAGACTCGGGTGATCAAAGACATATTCAAGAACTTTAATAAGAAGACCATTTCTGGTCAGAACCTGTGTTAGCTTTTCACATATAAAATCTGATTTAAAATTATTAGAGTTTTGCATTTAGCTTGGATTTTTAATTAAAAGTAAATACTAAAGACAGAAAAAAATCTATAATTGATTTATTCCTGCAGTTTAGAGAAGAAATTAGACTTTTCTTCAATTAATTTCCTTTAAATAAAACAAACAAAAAACCCAAATAGGCTGTGTGTTTTGCACTGAAAAATACTCCAAAGAAATGGATTTTTTCAGCTGTGTAAATCTGTGATATTTAAGAAAATAAGGAGATTATCAACAGTGTGTTTTCTTGTGTCAGAAGCACTATGTATGTACCAAATAACTTGTATTGAATCAGACATTAGTCTGTAAGTGGTTGCTTCTTGAAAACTTTTGCGTGCCAATGACTATGATTGTCATGCCAATGACATGCCAATGTCATGCCAGTGACAATGTCATGCCAATGACAATGATTTTTTTTTCTAGTAGGGGAAATTGGAGTCAAGTGGGAGGTACTGAATGTCTCTAGGGAAAGCTGAAAGTACAACATTTCAGTATCTTAAAATCGTACAACATAAATTTCAGAGAGAGGAAGGACTGGTTGCACAAGACTTTATGTCCTGGTTTTAGGTTATGACATTATAGACTAGAGCAGCATCCTCACCATCTCCACCCTACCACCCACTCCTTCTTTGAATACCTCACCAAGTCCAATGGATAATTCTTCTGTGCATAATTAGAGTTCAGACTCCTCTGACTAAGAAAATTCTTCATCCAGATTGTTCCATAAAGAAGATAAGTAATATTTCTATAACTGGCTAGTATTTTAAGCAAGGAACAAACAACTTTTTGCAGAACAAAAGAGACCAACAGATTGAACACTATAATTAGAAGTTATTGGCCAGCCTTCAAAACTTTTATAAGAGGCACTTGAAATTATTATTAAGATATTGTGACTGTGAAAGTTAAGTTCACTTATCACAAGATATCTTTTTTTAAACAGTTGACGCAACATGACTATCTTCTACATGGTGCTTTATTTCTAAGGAGTCAATTGGTACATCATATACTTCAGATTAATGCAAAAATTGACAATAAAATATTTCAACACTTAGAGAAATTTTGCTTTTGATGCTGCAGAAGAAATTATCAAGAATAACAAAAAAGGTGGTGTTTATCTGTGATGCCAGGAAGTTTCATACATTTACTTGAGGTATTACCTTTTTACACTGTAGAATAAAAAGCTGCTCTCGTGAATTCTTGGAGACCATGTTTCACATGACTAAGTTGTTAGTGTCACAAAAAGCAAGTAACAAAAAAAAAGGAAAATAATTGTTCTAGAGTTGTTTTTTCTTTGTTTAATTTAGTAGTGGCTTAGGACCCTCACGACTGGAAAAGATATGAAGAGCTTGCCAGCATTTGTATTGCAGTGTTTCCAGTGTCACAAATACCCAGTCACCAATTCCTCTGATATTTGTGTGATGTGTTTCTCTTGGTCCATGCAGTTGAAGCCATTCTATTTTTATAGCTAGTAAACATAAACATGCTGAATTTTGATTTAACACTTGAAAAAGAGACAAAGATATTTACCGTATTCATATGTAAATGCTATTTTTTTGATCTGTAAGTGTTCTTTTCCCAATGAATTGATCTAGTGAAAAGCTTCATAAAGATAATACACAAGTAGAAACAGAAGAGGTGTGTACTTGTAATAGAAGATACCTTTATCCATTTATGCCATAAAACCAGCTGTGGCTACTGTTTTTCCTTAAATTATTAGAAGTTAATTTGCTAGCACTTGTACTGATAACACAAAACCAGAAATCCAACAGACACTGTTTAGTGGATTACATACATCCATCTACCCAGACAAAGGTATATTATCTCCCTTCAGTAAAGATAACAGCTGTTCTAATAAAGCTTTTAGAATATTTATGCTAAACAGGACAAAATCTCAGTTTACATAGGCAGTATGTTCTGAGTTTTCACCATCATTAAAAGTTGAAAGAAGGGGAAAAAAATGATTTTGATGCAATTGTTTTCTTTCTCAAACATGGCTGAAAATTTAAAATATGTATTTAGATATTGCCCTGTGGCGGGTTAGCCCTTGGCTGGGGGCCAAACCACACACACACCCACTCACACAGTCGCTGCCCCCACCCAATGATAGGGGAGAGAATTAAAGAGGTAAATGGCAAAGAGGACTCGTGCGTTGAGATAAGGACAATTTAATAACTAAACTACAATAATATTGGAAAAAATACTATATACAAATATGCAATGTGATACACAGTGATACTGCCCCTCCCCACCCTATGACCAAAGGCCCAGCCTACTCCCGGGCAACGACCCCAGAGGAGGGAGGGAATGGGTGACACACAATGATACTGTCCCCCCCTCCCCCCCCCCAAAAGACTCAGCCTGTTGCCAGCTAACGATCCCCAGACACCGCATTCACGATTCCCCCAAAAAGGAGGGGGGAGGGGGGGGGTGCACCGCTCCCGGAGGCACTCACGGAACGGAGATAACAGCCCAAGCGTCCCAGGCCGAGAGCTGACCGAAGCAGGAGAAAAACAGCTAATGATCCCCCCGGAGAGGGAGGATCCTGAAACTCAAGGAACAGAGATAACGAGTGTCCCGGGCCGAGAGCTAACAGCGTCTGTGGGAGGGGGGGGAGGAAAGGCCTTGGGAGAGCGCATGCAGGCACCTGAAGCGAGATGATCTGGAGCCCAAGGGAAGTAAAAGAGAGTGATCTCCCAGAAGGGTCCTCATCTACACACTGGGTATGACGTGCATGGGATGGAATAATTGGTCAGTCTGGTTCTCAATCTTAACCTAAAAGCAAATCCCAGGCTAGCAGCTGGACTGTCTCTCCCCCCGCCCTGTCTGTGGAGAGGAGAGAGATTGAATGTATTTGTCCTTGAAAGTATCCTAGCAATAACTATAAACGTTCCTTCTTGTCAGCTTTCTCCTGAGCAGGAATCCAAAACATAGCTTCTTGCTACTATTTATGAAGAGAAGGAAAAACAAAATTAACTCTCTTCTACTTAACCCACGACATGCCCTCATGCAAATGGCACATGGTTGGAAGTAACCTTGCTCCTCCTTTTTAGTGTCAGTGACAGTGGAAGCTGTCACGTATTTGAAACGATCTTTAAGAGCTAGTTGCAGCTCTTTTCTGCAGCAGCAATATACAAAACATGAAAATGTCTGTGATGATGCTCGCAGGGGCCTGAGGGCACCTTGGCTCAGGAATTTGGCTGTTAGGCCAGAAGGCAGTGGCTGGCCTGGACAAAGCGCATTGCAACAGCTCAGTGGGGGCTTCCCGCTCTTTTGCTCAGGATCAGATTTAAGCTGATGCTTCAAGTGTAGTCTTGGCCTGAGCTGACTGCAGCCATGGCGTGTCCTGGTCAGGACCCGGGCACTCATCCTGACCCTTGGCCTCGTCTCATGCTGTCCCCATCCCCACGGCCCTGCTGGAACACCTTGGTGCTATGTCTGACCCTGGTTCCCCTCACCAGCCCTTGTCCTGATGAGTTGACATCCCAGCCTGACTTCAGCCTTTCCCCGTCACCAGGGAGGTCCACAGGGAGGTGCCCAATGCTGGGGGCTGGGGCTGGCCCCAAACCCATGGTGCTTCTGGCTGGGGCGGTGGGACCAGCCCTGTCTGGCAGGCCAGCCCTGCCTGCCCATCCTGGGGCAATTCCCATGCTCATGGCCCCCTGGAGCCGCTGGCCCCTACTGTGCCCTGCTGTGCTGTGCTAGGTAAGAAGTGCTCATGGGTTTCTGACAGTCAAGGAAATGGCCTCACACACATGAATCATTCTTGAAAATAATAGTTTATATATCTAGCTAAACTTAGCTCTCTGCTAAACTTAGCTCTGCTGTTTTGAATAGGATAAGAGAAATTAGGCTCCTTTTTTTTTAAGATTCATTCATTAAGAAGCACATAAAATTTCAACATTAATCAGGAAATTCCAGGGTGGGGGTGGGGGGAAGAGTTAGCAGATTGATTAGGAGAAACAGAATGAAACCTCTGAGGTTAGAGAGGACTTACCCATCTTGTCATTCAAAACAGCAAGTCTTTGGAAATAGATAGCACAGATGATGTATCAAAGAAAGTGGAGTGAATTTTAATATGCCTCAGTGGCTCTTTTTGCAGCTACAAAGATTTTTTGGCAAATTCTTTTTAGGTTTTGGGAAATATTTACTGTTTAAGCCTTTCTATTTTAGCTCTATAATGTGTTTTGCACTGGTCACATAGTGAATAGATTTCATGCTGCTTTTCACCATCTTCTTCCATTCCCTTTAAGCAATCCTCACTTCACACTTCTATCTAGAGAGGCAGAGCTGGATGTGCATGAAAATGCTATTCTTCATTTTCTTTCCCTTTTCCTACATTTTTCAGTACTCTTAAAAGAGGATTAGTAAATCCCCTAGCTATTTAAATTTCTAAGATGTCACTATGCCTTATACAGTTTCTCTTCAGTACAGCCATTTGACAAAGGGAAAAGAGCACATAATTTTCTGAAAAAATAATTGAACATTTCTGATCATATCTAGGATGAGTGATATTTCTATGTTGTATTTTTAAAATCAGATCTTGAGTTCACTGAATGGGAGTAAGCTCATTTACAGGAACTTAAGAGCTGACTCATAAAGTTGCTTTTTCACAAGTTCTATGAATCTATATTTAAACCTTATTTTTCAAAAACTGATAAGTAGTATATTTTTAGTGGAGTTGTTTGTTTTTAATAGAAACCCTGACCAAAAAAAAACAAACAAACCAACAACAAAAAAAACCCAAAACAAGCTGACCCTAAGTGCTTGGAACAGCAAATCTGGTGGTTATCAATGATTATCACATTCAGTTTCATTTACTTTTAATAATGGATAGAAAATTATTATTTGATTTTTTAAAAAGTGTATATGTTCTTAACTGTAGAAAGTGTATGTTATATATACTGTAGAATATATATGTTCTTAACTGTAAAAAGTAGTTAGCAAACAATTCCCAAAATCTGTGGAAAAAAAATTATCTCAGAATCTGCATCATTAATGTAGAAATAGTTGTAGTACACATGCTGTGGACTGGAACAGGTTCTAAAAATGAATGTATAGAGAAGACTGTCTAGATAAGTAAAGCTACAGGAAGGAGGTACTTGTCTGTGCATATTTAATTTTTTGTGTTTTTAGCTGTAATAATGTACTTTATGTTGACATGAACTGTCCTAAAATAGCCCTGATGAATATGCAACTTACTGGTATCTGATATTGCCTTTTAAAATATTTAAAAGGTTCATTTTCAGGACAACATTTGTATTTATAACTAATGTGTTTAATAGTGTTAGAGTAATTTAAGGACTTAATTATATGCAGTATGTGTTTACTGGTGTAACTCCACTGATATAAAATATTTACTTTAGGAGAGAATCTGACCTGCTTTTATGCTATCTGTGGACAGTCAGCCTAAAAATTATGTCATATAAAAGTGCTTTAGCTTGCTTGAAAGCTGTAGATTTCCTCATGAAATTGTATGTGTAATGGGACAAAAGACATTTATCAAAGATTCTCCCAGTGCCTGGGCTTGGCTCAGAGTGGATATTCCTTTAAATAAGGGCCAATAAAGAGAATGCTTTTGTTTCTTCAGAGTTCCAGAACATCCCTTAGCAACTGGGTCACAGTTAAAAAGCATTTTAACAATGACACCTGTCTGAAGGCTGACTCTCTCTCATAGATAGAGTACAATTAAGTGGAAAGAACGATTTACGTTCCACTGTTTGAGTGAGAATGGGTAACTTCTCATAGAGGTTATATGGACAATACTTTAGTAAAGTCGCTTTTAATTAATCTCAGTCACTGATACAGGTGCATGAAAACAACTTGAAACAAATCTTGAAGCAAAATAGATGTCAAGAGTATCAACATTTGATACTTTTTTCCTAGAAAGCACCAACTAGACACAGTGAGAAAATTCATTTGTAGCAATAAGGATTTCAATCAAACTAGTCAATTAGTTAAAACTGAGGATATATTGAAAAGGATAGTTAATTAAAATCTGTTTCTAAGCTTAGTAATGATAGCTATTTTTTTTTTATGTTTCTTGATTTAAAATTTTTAAAAATTAGATATTTCAAAATATTTCTGTTCTGGTTCTCAGACTAGAATTTCTCATCTTCTCAAAAACAGATACACCAGAAAAACTGAAAAACCCCAAAAGTATATTAAACATCTCAATTTAAAGCTTATAATGCTCTTGATGAGCTGATTGATAGTTCAGAGCACAGACTATAATCATAATATTATACAGTAGGTAGGATTATTCTCACAGCTAGAATATCAGTGGTGATTTATGCATAGTAGGAAAAAAAGAAATGGAAGAGAGATAAAATGTAAAAGTAAACAACAAAAGCAACTAAATGTCTTAGTGATAAAATCTGATCTTGAAGGACAGGAAGAGTGATGCAGTGGGCAGACAGTGCCATTTGGTAAGACATATTTGTGGTTATTCCATGATGCTGTAAGTCAGCTTATTTAGATACTCCACTGACACATTGTAAAGATGTGAGTAAAAACAAGACATGGTTTGATGTATTTAGGCTGGATTTATCCTGCTTAGCTCTCCTTTATTTATAGTGTTCTTATGGGTTTTGTTGCCATAGCAATTAATTAATTTTTAGTAATATTGACTTATATCTTCATCAACCTATAGTGTTTTCAACCAATAGTAAAACTATTTGCCTGAACAGGGAAACAAAAAGAACAAAGAGGTTAAAAGGGCCCACATACAACCTGCCACAGTAAAAGGCTTAAGTAAGATAAGGCAAACACAAGAAGTGGAAGAGACAATTTATGTCACTACAGTGCACTGAAAACAGAGGATCAATATAAAATCAGCACTTGATTATCTTTCTATAAGCAACTGAATTTGGAGAAATAATCATGCTGTGGTGTAGATGGTTAAATACAATGCCCCTATGATGAATTCAGGGGACTTAGTAACCCCTTTGCAGCATTGTGTTAAAGCAGCTAAATTTTCTCTAGAACCAGCTCAAGTCCAGAAGTGGTTTAGCCACTATCAGACAGGTCACAAGCTCACAAACTCTACCACATCAACTTGGCTTTATGCAGAATTAGCCTGGGTACTTCTGAGCTCTGCTTCCAGGTATGTAGATTATATGTTTATATTTACATTGCCTAGATGTTTTCATTACACAGAGTATTCCAACGTCTCTGCAAATGATTGTTCAGGCATATAAAGCATTGTTATATCTTATTAAAAAGTATTAATCTTAATTTTGAGGATTGCAGCAAAATGTCTTCTCCAGCAATGATGGTCTTCTTGCACACAACTTTTTAACAATATGTTTCACAACAAGTGAAAGGATGTAAATAACGTTATTACTGTTATTAATTTTCACAAGTGCTATTATTTTTATTTGCAAAATGTCAGTTTACCACTGTCAAGCAAGAGACAAAACATGGAGATGCTGGAAAATTGAACCGTCTGCAACAGAGTTTGGCATGATGGGGATATTGAAAGCAGTACTGATCAGTGAAAAGACATAACGGACTAAGACATGAAGCCAGTGGAATAAAAGGTAATCAGGTTGTGTTTGGTGTAACAGAAGAAGAAAAGTAGGAAAAGATGACATGGTGAATGCAGAGAGCAAGAAAAAGGATCTTCTGGATTAAAATGTCTGAAGAGTTTACATTTATACATTTACCAAAGTGAAAGTACAGTATGGCGTGTGGAAGTGTGAGACGGGGGAATGTGAGCAAGAGCTGTGTTTGTAAACATAAACAGTAGCAAAAAGATGAGATACATTTCATTTTTCTCTGAAGCTACCCTTGCATGACTGTATCAATTTAAAATAAAAATACAAACCTTTACTGTATGGTACGTTGTTATAATCTTCTTGTGTTACATTAAACACAAACCCAGTCCTCAACTTAGTAATATTTATATCAAAATAGTGCTTCATAATATGCTTTGCAATGTTTTGTTGCTTAGACTAAATATGTGTTTAATTAATGTCTAAATACTGACATTATCCAAGTGACATCCAAAATACCTAAAGGGTACACTTTGCTGAGATTAAGAAGGAAGTTAATTTTGATTGCAGACTGTGTGCTCACAGATATCTAGCCTTTTTTAGCATTCATCTCATCTGGGAGAAGGAGTCTTGAGAATTATTGAACATCATTATCATAAGAAAGAACCTGCTCAGATAAAACATGTCATAGATCACACAGAGGTTAGGAGGAAAAAGAATTAGTATAGGAGGCATCTGCTGCCATCAGAAACTGCAAGACCATGTCTTTATTTAGAAAATATTGCTTGAAGAAGTTGATTTCTGTCGTCCTAGATTCAAAATTTCATCTGAAATTAGAAGGCTCTTTTGAGTCAAAAGCATTGTTACAAGATACTTTAAGTCAGTAAAGCTGAACTCTTTGTTCGGGTCTTATCTGTAGCAGATATATGCTGAAAGAGAGCATGAACTAAAATTTTCCCAGGCTAAGAAAGAACTGTTCAACTAGACTGCAACATTTGAAGTATCAAGGTGTTGAAGAACCAGAGACGTTTTTCTTCCTTCTGTTTCTCCTGTCTGCAAGTCTTTTCTTTTTTTCCCCCCAGAAGACTGAGACAGGAACTTTGGGTTCTTTGACCATGGGGCGGTTTACTCAGCCCCTGGCCTGTTGTCGAGGGATGGAACTCATCTGTCTTATAGGGGGAAACGAATCCTAGCGCAGGAGCTAGCGGGGCTCATTGAGAGAGCTTTAAACTAGATTCGAAGGGGGACGGGACTGTAACTGGGCCTGCAACAGTGGGGCAGCACTCTAGGATTGATAAAGACCAGGGGCTCTCCCACCCTCCTAAGGTGAAACTGGCGTGCTCAGCCTGCTCCCTGAAATGCCTGTACACAAATGCGTGCAGCATGGGGAATAAGCAAGAGGAGTTAGAAATCCGTGTTCGGTCAGGAGGTTATGACCTGGTGGCAATTACAGAGACATGGTGGGACAGCTCACATGACTGGAATGTGGTCATGGGTGGCTATACCCTTCTCAGGAGGGACAGGCCAGCAAGGAGAGGTGGAGGAGTGGCTCTTTATGTGAGAGAACAACTACAGTGTATTGAGTACTGCCCAGGGGGGGATGACGAGCTAGTTGAGAGTTTGTGGGTGAGAATTAAGGGACAGGCTGGCATGGGTGATACTGTCATGGGTGTCTATTACAGGCCACCGGATCAGGATGAGGAAGCTGACAAGGCCTTCTACAGGCAGCTGGTAGCAGCCTCGCAGTCACAGGCCCTGGTTATTGTGGGGGATTTTAACTACCCTGATATTTGCTGGAAGGCCTACTCAGCCAGCCATCCGCAGTCCAGGAGGTTTCTCCAGTGCATTGATGATAACTTCCTGATGCAAATGGTGGATGAGCCGACTAGGAGAGGAGCGATGCTAGATCTTATTCTCATGAATAAGGAGGGTCTGGTTGAGGCGGTGAAGGTTGAGGGCAGCCTTGGTTGCAGTGACCATGAGGTGGTGGAGTTCAGGATCTCATGTGTCCGTAATAGAATACAGAGTAGAATAGCAACACTGGACTTCAGTAGGGCCAACTTTGTCCTTTTCAAGCAATTGCTAGGGGAAATCCCATGGGATAGGGTACTTGAAGGTAAAGGTGCCCAAGATAGTTGGTTAAAGTTCAAAGAGTGCTTCTTCCAAGCTCAAGATCGGTGCATCCCAACAGGTAGGAAGTCGAGAAAGGGTGCCAGGAGACCTGCATGGTTAAACAGGGACCTGCTGGGCAAACTCAAGTGCAAAAGGAAGGTCTACAGATCATGGAAGGAGGGGCTGGCCACTTGGGAGGAACACAAGAATGTTGTCAGAGAGTGCAGGGAGGCAACTAGGAGAGCTAAGGCCTCCTTAGAATTAAACCTTGCTAGAGGGGTCAAGGACAATAGAAAGGGCTTCTTCAAATACATTGCAGATAAAACTAACACCAGAGGCAATGTAGGCCCACTGATAAATGAGGTGGGTGCTCTGGTGACTGAGGATACAGGGAAGGCAGAGTTGCTGAATGCCTTCTTTGTCTCTGTCTATACTGCCGGAGGCTGTCCTGAGGAGCCCCGTACCTATGAAACCCCAGAGGAAGTCAGGACAAGGGAGGAGTTTACTCTGGTAGATGAAGACTGGGTTAAGGATCGGTTAAGTAATCTGGACACCCATAAATCCATGGGTCCTGATGGAATGCACCCGCGAGTGCTGAGGGAGATGGCGGAAGTTATTGCTAGACCACTCTCCATCATCTTTAGTAGGTCGTGGGAAACAGGGGAGGTGCCTGAGGACTGGAGGAAAGCGAATATCACTCCAGTCTTCAAAAAGGGCAAGAAGGAGGACCCGGGTAACTACAGACCGGTCAGCCTCACTTCCATCCCTGGAAAGGTGATGGAACAACTTATTCTAGATGCTGTCTCTAGGCATATCAGGGATAAGAGGGTCATTAGAGGCAGTCAACATGGCTTCACCAAGGGGAAGTCATGCTTGACCAACCTGATAGCCTTTTATGAGGACATTACCAGGTGGGTAGATGATGGTAAAGCAGTAGATG
>WKFP01014696.1:208955-292610 GCA_011057875.1 Pterocles orientalis
AGTCTCCTTCTCTGGAGACATTCAAAGCCCGCCTGGATGTGTTCCTGGGTGATCTGATTTAGGTGTTCCTGCTCCGGCAGGGGGATTGGACTAGATGATCTTTCGAGGTCCCTTCCAATCCCTAACATTCTGTGATTCTGTGAAATTTGAATGAATGAATTTTTTTGAAATTATCACCATCTGATGGAAGAAACTGTTCATATAAAAGATGTTGAATGTTTGTGGCAAGATATTCTTGGGAATAATCTACTTTTTTTGTGAATAGGTAAAGTTTTTTTTTAATTGAAATGTTATGTTAAAAGCACAAGGGGTGAAAAACTAGGGATTTGCACAACCAAATGTAGGCACCTCTTCTGTGAATATAGGTTGGTGAGCAAATATAAATGTTGGTATGCAACCAAAACAACTAAAAGCTGTTTGCTTATGATAGCCAACCAAGGGAACTGCCAGAAACAGGCAGGTGAGCTGGCAGAAAACTAATTTTTATTCAAAAATACTATTTTAGCACCTTCAGGAATCTTTATTATGGATATTTCAAGTTACTATACATGTCCCCTCATGCATAAAGTCACATTAGCAAAAAAGTGAGATGTGTATCTGTTCAAGAAATTAAATTTATAGTAAGGAATAGGGACATAATGCTCTGATATGCAGTTCATTGAGCATTTCTGGGCTATCAGTTTAAAAAAAATGGCAAAATTTATACTTTACCTTTAAAGGAATTAGTCTGGTAATTCTATGTTTATGCATGTCTTTCTAAAGGATATTAATAGATGACAAATATTAGGCTAGATTACTTGATTTCTAAAATGTAGATGTGAGATCACAGCGAACATTGTACTGATGCTGAAATATATCAAACACTATTCATAATATGTAAGTCCTACTTTCATGCCTATTTGTATTTCTGTCTGTGTGTAGTTTTAGATATGTCTTTTCTTACCAGTATAATTCAAAAATTATTTACAAAATATTAATGTCATTATCCTCATTTTAAAGAAAGAATAAATGAAGCATAGATGGCTGAATTAACTTTTTTGCAAAACAATCAGAACTGGAAATGCTATTGAACAAATTAAGTATTATCCTCTTATATGAATTACAACAAAACAGTGTAATTGATTCCAACACAGCTTTTCATTAGTTTGTAAGTGTATGGCTTGGTTGTTTGTTTTGGGTTTTTTTTGTTTGTTTGGTTGGTTTTTTTACAGAAAGATGTTTTACATGGAATAGAATGTATCTCTGAGAAGCACCATAAAAATAAACCCAATCTAGGGCCATGGAAAATAGAACTGTTATAGAACTCTTTCATGTTTACGACACAGACATGTTAAACAACACTAGCATAAAATCTGCCAAAAATATTTATGAGACACAGCTGTTGTGAACAACTTTTTGCATGAAAAAAATGTTTTGAGGAAAAAAAAAGGCAGAAATATGATACATGAGCATTGGCATTTGTTAAAGAAATATTGGCTTCTGTGCTTTAAATATAGAGAATAAAACTACAAATGGCATCACTGGGTAAATACAAAATTTGAAACTTCTGTCTCTGGTCTTTGTTTAAAATGGTTAGGGATTCTGTATCAGTTGTAATACCATGAGTTTGAGGAAAGGCTATAGCTACAGAGTTATGATGATGAGTCACTGCTAGATGCAGAATTGCCCAACTTTGTTAAATCTTAGAGTAGGAGAAACTGCCTTAACTGATCTATATTTATTAAGTGTACTACAAAATCTTGTTTGATAAGTGAGACAGATGAGATTAATCAAGTAAGCTTTGTAAGATGTCAGAGAACCTAAACACCTTAAAAAAAAAATTGAACCTCTTTCATTCCCTTTGAAATCTGATCAGAGAGAGATTGGATATCTTGCAAAATCGTGCATTTTCTTAAAGCTTTCGCATATCATAAATGATGACCTAAGGATAAGCTTAAACATTGTAGGAATTGTTGATGAAGCACTGCCATCTCTTGGTTGTACAAATATGGAATATGGAGGAACGATAGAATTGTCACAGAAAAAAGGACATACGCTGCAATCATAAAATGATAGTTTTGTTCTAACATTTCTCTACTTTTCTCCTCTACATAATTGGCTGCAATTGTTCATTAACAGAATTCTTCATTGCACTCTAATTTTGCCATCCTACCAGTGAAACTGATACAACAAAATGGCTGTAATGCTGATGAAGATGTTTTTGGCTTTGATAGAAAATCAACAGCCTAGATTTTCTGTAATTTTTGAACTTGCTCTTGTCTTTATTTTTTACCAAGAACTGATTAGCAAAAAAGTTTTATATAAAGAGCAATACAAATTGTTCTCCATTCCTTAAGTTTTGGATCTCATGTTGATACTCCAAGATTCAGTGCAGTAGTACCAGTAAATTGCTTGAAAATATATTTTGCCAGTTGCCTATTTAACAACTTGCAGAGGACACACAATTCTAACAATGTAGTAATATGACAATGTTTTATTGTATGTGGAAGTATTTTTCATATTTATTAAGTTAAGAATTTTTAAAAATTCAGTGTATACTTTGAATGTGGAAGCCCAGTATGAGGTCTGTTTTATTTAAGATGTGTAGTATTTTGTTTTCAGTCTTATTGTCATATCAGTTTACAACCTCTTGTTAAATGCAATATTGTTGTCATAACTTTAGAATACACAAATTTATGAAAGAATAAATATTTCAATGTGAATATTAATATTTTATGAAAAAAATAAGTTCATAAACTCATGTCACACCAAAACATTGCTAAATTAACAATTGAAGGCCTAAAACAATCAGCTAGCCTCACCTTGAATGTAAATGGGTCAAAAGTTCCGCTTGTAAGAAATCAAATCTTTAAGCAATACTTTAAAGTTTGATTTGAAGACAAAGAAAGATGGGAATTCTGCCATATGCCTAAGACTTATGATGTGGTATTGTTCCTGTTAACTCCTGTTAACTGGGCAAAAGTGTGAAGTGCAAAATATGCTTGCACTGCTAAGGACTGACTATCTGCACACCTGTTTGAAAATTCAGTCAGCAGGCAACATTTGGAAGGTCAGTGGCCTGTGATATGGAAATCAAATAATTTTCTGATATTGAATAAAAGATGAGAGGCTTTGAAAGATTTTTAAAATTAAGACAAGAAGCTCCTGCACATCTGCTGCATGAGACAGTGATAAAAGAGTCAGTTTCAACATCTGGCAGGTCAGAACAATTGTTACTTCATTTCAGAGGCACTGGTACCACTGGCAGAGAAAGTTGCGTGTGAGACTAACTATAACAGTCACAGAAAGTCTGCATTCTGGGCAGACTAGGCATTTCTTGGCACATCTCAACATCCCATCATACTGTCAAGCATCTTTTTCAGATACATCATACTGGGTCATAGTTCCATAATCTCACCTAGTCGAGATTTTCCCCTTAGTTCTTGCTCTATACAGACTGCTCACACTGACACTATCTGGATTCTTGCACTAGGCATTACGTGTGCTTTGGGCCCGGGACACAGCTGCCTTCATGCTACCGCTGCATAAATGCAGAACTTGCAGAGAGCAATTGTTCAGAAGTATCTCCCTGTGTGGAGGCGTTTGTCACAGTACTTAGCACCTGATACCAACAGACAAAGATTTCTCCTGCAAACCAAACTGAAGCAAGTCATGTCCCCCCACTGGTAAACTTTGCACTGTTTGGAAATCCTTGAACTAAGAAAGTTGTTTTTGGAATTTTGGTTAGGTATAAAAAGGAAAATACCACACTTATGAACTGCACAACCTTTCTAAAATAAACTAGCTAAACACTACAATTTCTCCTGTAGATGATGTAAAAGAAGATGAGATTATATGAATGTGTTTTCATTGCGCAGATAGGTTGGAAGGTTCAGATACTAAAAATGTCATGCAGAAAGACATCTGAAAGATGGAAACCTTGCCTTAATTTGGAGAGCTGAATGGAGACTGAGCAATATCAAATAATTTGAATAACTGAAAGACAGACTAGAGTTACATTTCAGTTTTGAAATCTTATTGTGTCAGAAAGAAATTATATAGTCTATATATACAGAGGTGTGATGGGTTAGCCCTTGGCTTGGGGCCAAACCACACATCTGCTCACATAATACCTCCCCATCCAAGGATAGGGGAGACAGTTACAGGGGTAAAGGGAAAAAAGGACTCGTAGGTTGAAATAAGGACAATTTAATAACTAAACTACAATAATATTGAAAATAATACTATATACAAATATACAAATAAGTGATACACAGTGATACTGCCCCCCCACCCAATGACCAAGGCTCAGCCTGTTCCCGGCTAACGATCCCGGAGCAGGGAGAGTCCTGAAACCGCACTCACGATTCCCCTAGGCAGGGGGTGCACCATTCCCGGAGGCACTCATGGAATGGAGATAACAGTCCGAGTGTCACAGACCGAGAGCTGACCAGGGCATGGGGGGGGAGGCCTTGGGAGACCAACTACCTGGAGTGAGATGATCCAGAGCCAAGAGAGATCCGGAAACCAAAGGGACCCAGAACAAAAGGGACGATCTTCTGGAGGGTCCTCACCTATATACTGGGCATGATGTGTATATTATGGAATAGATTATTGGCCACTCTGGGTCTCAGTCTTGAATCTAAGATCAAATCCTAGGCTAGCAACTGGCTGTGCTTCCTTCCTGGTCTGCCGACCTTGGCAGCAGCACAAAACATCGCTTATCAGCTTTCTTCTGAGCACAAATCCAAAACACAGCCTCTTATTAGCTATTATGGAGAAAGTCAACTCTGTCTCTGCTTAACTCAGGACAAGAGTGCACTTTCCCACAAAATGCTGCAGATTGTAATACTGAGATCCATCACTTTTTCTTTAGATTTCACCCCTTTTTTTTAATTTTTCTTGAGAAATATGGACTATTTACTGGAGAATCAAGTTGTTATAAATGCTTGTGAGGATTTACTGTGTGAAAAATATTCAGCTGAGAGCTCTAACAGATGTGGATATATATGGAAATCACGGATGAACAATTTAATGAGAAAAAAATTAAAAGTGGGAACACCTACACACTTTCAGTAATTTTTTGGGCTGGTCTATTTCCCTCTCAATATGCACACATAATTCTCACTAATGTAATGGGAGCAACACCCATATATTTAGTGAAAAAATAGCCATGAGTGTTTCTGACACTTCCCTAAGTATTATCACCACTTCAGTTTCTGTATGACAGGGACACAATGACACTGATAATAAATCTTCTCTTTATGTATATTTGAATTTATAACTGAGCAGCCACTTAGAAATGCACAATTAGAGCTTGTTTCCAATGGGGAATAGACCCAAGCTTCCACATACATATACCTGCATAAACATTTCCAAATGCTAATGTCTGTACAGTAGCATAGATAGCACTGTTCTATTGTGCAAGAAGTTTATAACAAGAAAAAAATCATTTTCATACAATATATAGTTAAATATAAAAATTCATTTTAGTAAAAATTTTAGAAGATAAAACTGAGAAACAAGAGATTAAGTACTCATCTTAAACCAGTAGTTCCCAGAACATGAGAATCCATGTTTGTCAATTTTGTAGGTTATTTCTGTCTCGCCCCACTACAGTGGACAGTCAAGAGAGGTTTTTTGTGATTCCTCGAGCAGGAGCACCAGCTGGGTGGAGTCAGACAATGACTCGAGGAACAATTCCACACAATTTTATTCACCTCAGCAACTGCAAAAAAATCATGAATTAACTTTTCAGAGTCAAGCACCAAATCACACTTATCATTTATCACCAGACATCACTTATCCATTAAGCAAACACCAAATTAAACTCAATCATTATTTGGAGGTAAAAATTAGAGAGAAGACAAAGTAAGAAAAAGTTAAAAAGTAAGAAAGGGGGTTAGAAAGAGACAGATAGA
This sequence comes from Pterocles orientalis, assembly GCA_011057875.1. Taxonomy (NCBI): domain Eukaryota; kingdom Metazoa; phylum Chordata; class Aves; order Pterocliformes; family Pteroclidae; genus Pterocles; species Pterocles orientalis. Next base: position 214,856 of record WKFP01014696.1, read on the forward strand.
GAGACAAACACAAACACAGAGATGTAGAGAACCTCACCAATCCCTCGTTCCAGCACGTGTCTTCTCTTCAGGCAGAAATCTTTGTTTCAGGCAGATTCTGTGGGGTGGTGACGGGTTGAGGGGGAGTACAGTTTGGGCTTCACTTTTTATACCGTTCGGTCCGGTCCAGTCCTGGACCGCCCTCGGGGGTGGGGGGACAGCATCCAGGTCACCTTCAGAATTGACCTTTGGGGAGCACAACAGCCCTGCATCCAGGTTAGCGTCGTGGGGGGGGACAGCTGGTTCTCCACCGGGGAGAGGACTCCAGCCCCCAGCACCCATGCCCCACCTCAGCAGGTGTGTGTCACTCAAAACATTAAGACTTGCTAATGTCCTTTCACAAAAGAGCTTTTCTTCCAAGGTGCTCTGCCCAAGCTGTTCGTAGACATGGTGGAGTCTCTCCCTTAGAAATGTTCTGTCCGAGTGCTCTGCCCATTGTTTGAGACATAAACACGGATAAACAACATCATCCGGGAGGGGATGGGTTGGGGTCCAGGCCCTGACAATTTCCCTTAGCAGTTTTTGTTGCTCACTTCAGAGACAGGACACTGCGGACAGATCAGTCTTTAGTTTGATTCAGCATGATCACCTTTTATGCATGCATAGGAAGGTATAGGTATGACGTGAGGAAAACAGACTCCACAATCTGATAGATTGTAAAGTAGGTATGTTTATTCAGCGCTGGGCACACAGGGGATCGCTCCTCCTATTGTGTGCACCCTTATAGCACCACTGTCTTTAATTTATAGAGCAGATGATTACATATTCATAATATTTCGTAATACGCCTATACATATGCATTACCTATCCCCGCTTCGTATTTAAATTAGCATTTCCATAGTCTCCTCCCAGCTGAGTTTGCGCAGTGTCCCCTTGTGGTGGTCGTCAGGGGTCTTCAGGATGAAGTCAGGCTCCTCTTCCTCGTGTCCGCTGGTTAACCCCATACTTTGTGCAGGCTTAATTGGTTGTTGGCTGTTATCCAAACCACAGACCCAGTCCTAACTGGTTTTATGCTGATAAGACCCAGAAACCATATATCTCAGCTCATCCTGCCATGCAAACCATCTGTTATCAATCAAGGCAAGGACACCTTATCTGGACTCTTTCCCTCATCATCCCCTTCTTGCTATTCCTTAACCCTTACATCCCCTGTTCCTATCTAGGCCCCGTATCAGGTAGTCACTCTTGAAGGGATAGCAGAGAGTCAAGATCTTAAAAACCTTCCTAAGTCTTAGGAGTTGGATTTAACTCCAGTGCAGTTCTTCAATAAGAACATATTCTTTAATAAAATTGCTTCAGGTTTTCAACTGTATCGATGAGCTACTTCTCGGTACAGGATGACCAGTATACTCTCTTATAAAGGCATTTACCTTTTTATATGAGAGCAAAAATCTAATGAAACTGAATACCGAAACTGGGATGGGGATATTAATGTTGCACAAGCAAGCATGCAAATGTCAGTGGTTTCCTCACAACCATGAAGGAACAACTTTTTCCCTTATTTTCCTCTCATGCTTTTTCACATTTGCAGAGTATCTCTGAGAAACTTAACTGTTACGTACCTGATTTTCCTCTTTCAAAGCCTCATTCTAGGTATATTAAAGTAAAATAAAAGGCTTTCATAGGCCCCAGATGGATTTCAGTCTAGCTTACAATGAAGAACAATATCATGGCTTTTAGATTTTTTGTATTCTAGCAACATTGTTGTAAAGGAGCTGATCAATCTTCAGTATCAATCCAAAATGAAATCAGTAGTGTTTGTGTGACGAGTATTTGTTTCTGTACACACTGTTAAAGATGAGAAATCAGAAAGCCGCACTTTCCACATTTTTTTTCTATCTTGCTTTATGCCTTAATAAGAAGGCATAAAGCACGTAAAATTTTAGGCATGTTAAGCTTGTTCATTTAAAATATTCAGGTAATTTGATGTTTTTTTCCTAATGATTCCTAACTCTTGATGGTGAAAAAGTTGTCATGCTCTACCCAAAGTGGTGGATTGGCATTTCAGAAAACCCCACTAATGGAGGACCACTGTGATTCATAGTAAAAAGAATACTTGAATAAGGTATGAAAGGGGAAAACTCCAGAAAAAACAGGGAAAAAAGCCTCTGTTCTGCAAAATATGAGAGGATCAGTAAGCTCATAAATAAATAGATGGGCTTTTCCACAGATTTTGTTATACACTAGAGAAAAATGTGCTTTAAAGTAAGATTGACAGGCAGTAAAAAAGATGACTATATTGGTTACTTAAGTATGACTAGCTAAGCAAAAGACCTTTGATATGCATACAGGAAAACATTGCTTCCCCGTAAGAAAAACCTGGGTACTAATTTTTCCAGATAAAATAAAAACAAAACAAAATACGGGCAACATGAAATATTGTTTCATAATTTTTGTCAGAAATATTTTCATTGGAAAAGTGTGGTGACTTCATGTTCTCAATGCATTTTGATTCTTCAGAATTATTTTCATTGTTCAGTCCAATGTTTCCAGGCTTAGTCAATGGCTCTGCAACTCTACTTTAAAAAGAAACAAAATAAAACAAGTCAAAAACCACCTTCATTTTAAGTAGACAGAATGAGACAACTTGTAAGCAAACATTTTTCTCTGAAAAATCTTTTGACTTAATTAGAGCCCAAAAAGTAAACTTTGGATGTGATGCTCAGGATGGAGACTAAAAAATACAATTTCCAATTTTTCAATTATCCAGATGTCTGAGATGCAGTTCTGTTGTAATTAGCCATAAGAATTGTGTTCGCAGATGTGTAAAGATGAGAAAAGAGGACATCTTGGAGTCATGTGCAGAATACTCTGGAGAAAGAAGGTCCTCCTTGTGTCTGGTATCTTATGTGAACTGGCACTTCATGATCATTGTGCAAATTCCTCTGAGGTTACAAAGTTTCTAGAGGTTCTGTAGGAGCCTTCTGCAACTGGATATAGTAAGCATACAAATATTTTAGTATGTTTTAAATATCTGCCCAATTCAGAACAGTTTATGTTGTTGGGAATGGTATATAGTAACTCTGGGGTTTGTTTTGTTTAGTTTTTCAGTAAAACAAAACATAAGCACCTAGTCAGTTTTCCTTTACTGGAAATGTGACAAGTTTGGGAAGAAAGAACTGAGTAAAATTGAATTAATGGTCTTGTCTACGTCCAATACTTGCACTTTTGGAAAAACACTTTTGCTGGTACCTTACAAAAATTCTCTGAAAAAATATAGTGTATAATTACTGACATTAATGACACATTCACATCTTTGAGCACCTTAAGGGAAAACATGTTGAAAGAATTCTGAATTTGAAGTGGGTATGTACTGAAAAATGGAAATAAGAGGGAAGAGACATTTCCTAGTAGGTAGCTTTCAGAAAAATCCTACTTTGCCTTGTATGAAACAGATGGGATATTTGTCTCTCTCTGAAGTAAGAAAATGCATCTGCTTTATTCATCCCATCTTCTTTTAGGCTTATAAAACAGGCCTGTGTGATAGGGAAGCTGTGAAATAGAAGGTGAAATAGTTCAGAAATACAGAGTAAGGAATACACAGGCAAACTGGAATAGCCCTTTCGATTTCAACAAATTTTTACACATTAAAAGTTGATGGGTAGCTTAACCTTTCACACTCTGCACTGATTACCCATGTTGTGTGCCTTCTGTAATCATACAACTTTGTTTACATAGCTAACTCACTTTTTGCATCTTGGGAAGAAAGTAAAGTTTTCAAAATATTTTTGGTGAATTTAAAGATCTATTTTCAACAACCCAGGAAATGACCAGCCTCTTCACTGAATAAAGTATTCATGTTCAAATGAATGACAGACTGCTTTTACAACTCCCTGTGGGATTTACTGCTTTGCTGTTAGAAATGTGATTCCTTACAGTGGGTATCCAGGACCTCTTGTGTGTGAGTATTCCAGGGTAATACTTATGTTGTGGAGGGTTCAGGTCTTACAACTTCATGCAATGGCCAGAACAGTGACACAAGGTGTTTAAATTGGCCTTCTGCTTTCCAGGGCTTTCAAATAAAGATTAACTTATTTCTGGAAGCTGTGCTTTACTGAAACACAAATTATTGAAATCACCCTGGGGATAACTGATTAAACTTAAAAAACTGTGATATGAAGGACAGAACAGACAATATACTGGTATCCACTGACCAGAGGATTTCTGACTTCTGTGAACCTTTGAATCTGCTGAAGTGTATAAATCTGTCAAATAAAAACTTACGAAACATTTTAAAATTCTGTTCTGAATTTTTTTCTATGGTAAGTTTTGATGCTATTGATATATATGTATCTATAAGTATTAAAGTAATGGAAGCATTGTTTGATTTATAAGATTTTAGAACTGTGAATACGATTGTGAAACTTGCAAATAAAGCTGGGACATTCTTTATGAAAAAATATGCATCCATCCTCACAATCTAAACTGTGGGCAAGAAAAAAAGTTTTGCACCTTACAGTTGTCTTTGGAGTCACCTAATCCTAGGAAGACACCCAATCTTTTAGAATCTTTATGTATCTTTTGATGTCTTTTGGAACAGCCTCTTTTTTGTTCTCTCTCAGTACATAATCTTTCCTGTACTTTTAATTAATTTTGGAAAAATTGAACAAAATCGATTAAAAACTAGTGGCTATTTTGAATCCATAGTAATTAGAAGTAAATGATTATTTACTTTATAAATGTTGTTCTATGACAGCTGCTGGTATGGTATATGAATGGTTTTGGAAAATATGCTATGCAACTCTTTACCACTGCAACATATGTGTGTAAATACAGTTTAAGTAAACATACTTATAATAACAAGTATAAACTCAGAGGGCAAATACTGGAGAATGTATGAAATACTAATCCTAAAAAGTCCAGAAAATTTTGAAAGGTAATTGTTATTAAAAAGGAAAGCTGAAATCTCTACAACTGTAAGCTCATAAAAACATATTACAGTAATAGAACAAGAAAATATATCTGACAGGTGTGGAAAAATTGAATAACAATACAGCAGAAAAAAGCAAACCTGTTACAAATTGCTGTTCAATTAAATCTAAAAATAATTTGAATTATCTTGCTTTCCTTACACGGCATGTTACTAACATCGGATTCTTTTAAAACCTTTAAAATGACTGCATTGGGTGAATGTCACAGCTCTGGCTTAAACTTTATGAAGAAGCAGATTACAGAAATAACAAAACTACAGACCCTCACTTCGTCTGCATAACACTAGCTATGCATAATTGTTATGAATATATATGTAACTGAGCAGTTATTAACTTTAAGCAGGCTACATAACAATGTGAGTTCATTGGTGGCTGTCTTCCACTCCTTGCTCACACAAAACCACACTCATCTAATTTGGAATTGCTGAAACAAATTGCAGGAATAATGTTCATGAGAGGGAAGTATATCTCAAGACATTTAAAGACATTGAGTTAAGGTATGCAACACTACCTTTGAAGTCAGTTTTATATATATACACACACACACACACACACACACGTATTCTTATATGCAAAATTCTGCAGATTGAAGTCCAGGGAAAGTTTATGACAACTGGAAACACATTCGAAGATAAAGCTGCACTGAAATGTTCTGATTATTTTTTTAGTTTGAAAACCAACAATAACTCAAAATAAAACTTTTTCATTAATGTGCACTGTTTTCATTTCAAGTGGCCTTAGATTCTGGGGACAGATTAACTGAAGTCTGTAGGTCTTCCTACACCAGGTTAGGAATATGACTGAGATGTAAGAACATTTCCTTCCTCTGTGACTTATTGAACACATTGTTACCATCAAAGAGGGCTGTGTGAAGAGCATCAAAAAGGCACCTGAACAGAAAGGTAGAGGAAAGCTCATAAAATACCAGTGATGTCGCTTTGGAAAAAAAAAAACAAAATAATTTTTGGAAGCAGAGCACTGACTGAAGGCATGCCTCAGCTTTTAAATGGGAAGACTGCCTCTCATTGTTTGCCCCTTCCACATTTAGGAAAAGCATTCTTATATTCTTTCTAAATGGACAGGACTGCAACCAAAATTTTTGGATTCACGTGATTAAATTCTACCCTGAAAGAAGCAATTCAGGAAGATGATTAATGTTGACAGGAAAAAGGGTCTCTGGCAGAAAAGATAAAGAGAATATATCTGAAAGGAAAACATGTTAAAATAACAAACAAAAAGTAATAAAATACCATGGACTTTTCTCCTTTCAACAGTCAGTATAGTATTTTTAGACCTAAACTGGTATAAGGTATGCTTTTCATTATTTTAATCTCTTCAATGTTTTTGTCTTTTATAGTTATGTAAATTATTTAATGATTTGCTTCTTCCTCTCTACTGCACTTCCTTCCTTCTTCTTACTTACCTTGTACTCTTGTTTTCCTCTTCCACCTCCACTGTAACTTTGAATTAAAGTAAGTTTTGTCAATCAGCAAAATGACAATATCAGCCAAAATGGGAAAAGGGGAACCAAGAGAGAAGTGAAAAATGAAATGGCCTCAAGATGCACCAGGGGAGGTTTAGGCTAGATATCAGAAAAATATTCTTCACTGAAAGAGTGATCAGCCGTTGGAACAGGCTGCCCAGGTGTGATGGGTTGGCCCTTGGCTGGGGGCCAAACCACACACACCCGCTCACACAGTCCCTGCCCCCACCCAATGATAGGGGAGAGAATTCAAGAGGTAAATGGCAAAGAGGACTCGTGGGTTGAGATAAGGACAATTTAATAACTAAACTACAATAATATTAGAAATTATACTGTATACAAAGATGCAATGTGATACACAGTGATAATGCCCCTCCCCACCTGATGACCAAAGGCTCGGCCTGTTGACAATGATACTGCCCCCCCCCGAGAAGGCTGGGCCTGTTGCCAGCTAATAATCCCCAGAAACCGCACAGACGATTCCTCCAGAAAGGGGGGAGAAAGGGGGGAAAGGGGGTGCACCGCTCCCGGAGGCACTCACGGAACGGAGATAACAGCCCAAGCATCCCAACCCGAGAACTGACCGAAGCAGGGGAAAAAAAAACAGCTAACGATCCTCCGGGAGAGGGAGGATGCCAAAACTCACGGAACGGAGATAAACGAGTGTCCCGGGCCGAGAGCTAATGGCGACCGTGGGGGGAGGGGGGGGGCAGGGCCTTGGGAGAGCGAACGCAGGCTCCCCAAAGCGAGACGAATGCGGAAGTGAAAGCCAGTACTCCTAGAAGAGTCTTCTTCTAATATACTGGGTATGGCGTGCATGGGATGGAATAATTGGTCAGTCTGCTTCTCAATCTTTACCTAAAAGCAAATCCCAGGCTAGAAGCCAGACTGTTTCTTCCCCCCCAAAAGGCTGAATGTATGTCCTTGAGAACAAATAGCAACATCCTAGCAATAACTATAAACGTTCTTCTCTTATCAATTCTCTCCTGAGCAGGAATCCAAAACATAGCTTCTTGCTAGCTATTTATGAAGAGAAGGGAAAAGGAAAAAAAAAATTAACTCTGCTCTGCTTAACCCACGACACCAGGGAAGTGGTGGAGTCACCATCCCTGGAGGTGTTCAGGAAACATGTAGATGTGGTGCTTAGGGACATGGTTTAGTGAGTTAGGTGGTGTTGGGTTGGACTTGATGATCCTTGAGGACTTTTACAACCTTAACGATTCTATGTTTCTATGAATCAGTGTTTATGGATGGGCTATGGGGTCAAACTAAATATCTCAGAAAAAGAAATGAATGACAAAATATCCTTTCCAATTATGCCTTGATCTCAAGTAGGTTGTATTTACTTATACTAAGTCATATTTTGTTTTGGGGACTATAACCTCTTTGGCAAATAACTCCTGCTGTAGTAATTTTAAATATACATCGATCAACTCTGTAAAAAAACAATGTTTTCTACAAAAGCTGGAAATAAATTTCTCATGTATGGAATAGTGGTTCTGTGAGAGGTTTTTTTTCCTTTCATTTCTAAGGAGAAAAAAACACCTTGAAAAAATAAAAAATAAATATAAATAAATCTGAGTGAAATATATATACTTCTACATTAAACACTATTTTAAGTATTATTAATTCTGAAAGCTCTTTTAACTTAATTTTCCTACTACTAATTGTCTGAAATAAGAAGAAAATATCAAATTCAACTGTATTTTATCATAATGTTGTGGGGTTTTTTGCATAACTCGTGCAAATAAAAATTTGTGTCTCAGCAGAATGAAGGCAACAGACAGGGCATCACCAGCTGACTGTCTGAATATGATCTTTTACTGTGAGGGTGGTGAGGCACTGGAACAGGTTGCCCAGAGAAACTATGAATGCCCCATCCGTGGAGGTGTTCAAGGCCAGGTTGGATGGGGTTTTGAGCAACCTGGTCTAGTGGGAAATGTCCCTGCCCATGGCAGGGGCATTGGAACTCAATGATCTTTAATGTCCTTTCCAACCCAAACCATTATCATTCTACGGTTTTAACATGTTCGGAGTATAACTGGCATAATGTAGACACGAAATTATATAAAATACCTAGCAGCATGATGAGTACATTATAAATGCCTAAACACATTTAAGACAGTTCAAATCTACATGAAATAAAGTGCATTTGCAAACAGCAGTGAGTCCAATATTGTACCTGAAAATATTTTTCAAAAACTGTATTTTTAATCTAAAGGCCAGGCTTAGAGAAAGCTGTAATTCTTTCCAAAGAGCATAATATTAAAGAAGTGAGAAAAAAAATAATTTGAAATGGGAGAGAAGTTCTCATTGGTATCACAAAGGAGCCGCATTAGACAACACAAATGGGGAGCCTGTGATTGTAAGGAAACAGCAAAACTGCACTTGAGCAAAACCATTATAATGGCAGTTTCTAAGGTGTGAGAGCAGAGGCTATCATGATGTCACAAGTTACAGAGGAGTAAAATTTCTTCTTTACATGTATGTACAACTGAATACAAAATTGCCAGCACTCGTTGCAAACTCTTTGCTGTATAATTAATATTTTTCATTCAAGCTTGGCCATCACAAGCTATGCTTTGGTTTGCCACTGGAGGAAAGGCACTGGAGGGTGTACATGTGAGTGTTAAAACGGAAGAACTGCCAGACCTAAACTACAACAACGATTAATCAAAGAGAAAACTGAGAGGGTTCTATTTTCTCTATGTACATAATGGCACACAAACTAGTTAAAACACAGTGTATACTCTATCTTTTCCAAGATATAATGTAGCTAATATTAATGATGTGAGTATATATGGATCTTATAGTGACATAAGGATGTTCTCTTTTTTGATCTACATTTCCTGCATAATAATTCCAAACTTTCAACAGTGTAACAGCTTTCTTGTGGAAGTGATGACTTGGGGATGAGAGGCAAGCTTTGTAGGGAGATGAGTTTTATTAGACAAATTGTTACAAACATAAAAAACAGATTAGTTTTTGGGCACACAACCCTTTATTGCTTGCTGCTGCACAGCCAGGCTTGTAAGCGTTGCATCTACTACATCAACTAGTGGTGACTGTTCAAGTGTCGTTTTCAGGTAGTTGCCTATAGTAATTCCAAGATCTCCCTTCTCAGTGATAATTATTATCTGATATTCTGAGACGTAATAGCTCGTTTAGGTTGCCCCATTTTGTGCATATGGCTTTCATACATTTTGGCACTAAAGCTCAGATTCCTTGAAGGTTTCCCAAAATGCAATTCCTTTAGTCTCTTGATAGTTACGTTTCTAAATACTTTGTGTATCTTATTGCCAAACTAAAAATGAGTTTGTAGGGTGCATTATGGCCTGAGATATTATGCAATTTCTAGAGGAGGTGTGGAGTTGTGAAAGTCAGGCTTGCAGATATATCACATTTTTCTGAAACAATTCAACCAACTACAAAATATTCATTTATATTGTTGACTAGTTCCTTCAGAATATTGTTGAAATTTAGCAATTAAAATGTAAACCTGGAAAACCTTAAGATTTGACAAAAATCTCTAGGTTTTTCTTGGTTTTGGATGGAAAATATTCAACTCATTATTAGCATCTGTAGTAGCATAGCTTCCTTAATTTAATGGAAAAGTTGCATCAACACAGCAACATGGGAGAGAATCAAAAGCTCCTGTCAAAAAAGTTGACAAATAGATAAAAAAACACAGTGAAACTGAATTAATTTTTATTTCTTGATTAGAATTTGTTGGTTGTGCTTAACAAATTTATTGCCTATATTATAACTCAATTTCATTTGTGCATCTTACCAGATCTTTGAACACAGTTGTAACACTTACTTTCTTGTCAAAGTATTGAAAATCATCCCACTAAATATTTACAGATTGATATTATCTTTATTTTGAAACTGTCTACATCATTTTTTTCTGTCATAATCCCCATAAACAATAAAGCACAATAATATTTTTTTCTGTTCAAAAACTACTTTTTTTGATGTAGTATATGTGTGTGCAGTGTGTGTGCAGAAGAGAAAAAGCACACAGAGAATTCCATTACTGAAGCAAGCCCTGGAAAGAGAAGATTGATGATAGTATTACCTGTCTGTTCAGAAAAATGTTAAAATGTGGAAGCTTTTGTTTTTAAATGTAATATAGCAGTAAAACTGATCCTGAACATATTTCTCCTATAAATTGCTAATTAGTACTCTCACTCTGAGTAATTGAAAGAACTATTGAATTTGTGCAATGTTTTGCTAACCTCAAAAAAAATAAGAATGTTTCATAATTTGAGAAAGATTAAACAGAGAAATCATTTTAACTTCATATTACACATGATTATCTTCCCTAGGCATGTTAGATTTGCCCAAATTCCTGACGCATTTTTCTAAAAGGGTGTTACCTGCTGTAGGTCTCAGAATATCAGGTAACCCTGTTTATTAAAGTGGAATGATTTTAAATGAGTGAACAGAGAGCAACTTCAGTCCTTTTTTCTGAAATCAATTTATGACTGTCATTTCATTTGCAACTTAGGTGCCAGAAGAGATGTGCTTTGCTCTGTAGTTGTCTCAACCTTGTTACTCTCAAGATGATACTCTTATAGTATAAGCTGTATTAATGTATAATTCAAGAAAACATGTAGTTGGCATTAAGTTCTTATCCTGGATTTCTAGTGCCTTCTTTCCAATATTTACACTCTTAGTGACAGTTCAGTACCTACTTGCTTTGAGTTTTGAAGTCAGCAGGTAGAATCTTAAGCTGACATTTCAAAAGTCAAATGTTCTAGGATTGTGGTTATAACTTTAAAGAAAAATTGTTGCTTTTTTTTTCCCCACATGAAGACTGAGAACAAACTTAGGTTTAGAGAAGCCCCTGGAAAATTGTGTAAATAATAAAACTCTCTATTCTTAGACTATGCAGGATGAAGTGCTACCCTCTTGTTACAAAAACACCAACTCCTCTCCTCTTTTTCAGCTGTAAATTTTTGAAAGAGTTGGTGGATTCATAACAGTGGTTGTATTGTTTTGTTTTCTGCACTATTTCCTTTCATTCCCTTCAGAAATTGCCTCCTGAATATTTTGTGTAATGTAAGCCATTTGTTTTCTGATTATATGCAGTACAGAAAACAAGAAGAAAGAAATTTACAAATGCATACAACATTGTGATGTTATTTAAAATCCTGCTGTAGTCTCAGTAGTACTTTTACTGTATGAGATTCCCATTAACCATGAAGTCCAGTTGTCATGTTCCAATCTGCTCACTCAAAACTCATAAATGTTTCACTATTGCTTAGAGAGCAAAAAACTATTTTCATCCATTCTTGGGCCTGAAGTCACAGATAGATTTAGAATTCAAGTAGGTCTGTCAGAGAGACATTCTGTTGTTTTTTGTTTTCAAATGAATTGATTTAGAATTGACTTCTCAGTCATTAGCGTGAACATTCCACTAAACAAATTGAAGCTATGAAATATGGTTTGAAATTTGAAATAAGCAGTTTCTACTTCGGAATAGAAAATATGAAATACAAGACCACATAATTCTCATTGCTTCATTATCATAAATCTAGTATAAGAATTGACATAATGTAGTTTACTCTGTACTTTCACTGGGTTGAATGAGAGAAAAATATAACCACTTACTAGGGTTAGAAAAACATTCCAATAAATTATGTATACCTCAGAATCACCAGCTGATTAATGGGAGAAAATGCTTGGCAACATTGACAATGTTTTGGGAGAACCTAGGGAGGATTTTAATCCTTTCGTTAACAGATTTCACCCACAGGTGTTCATTGCTTTCTGCCTTCTCATCCATCACTCATCATGTGGTCTGCTCTTGAGATTCAGAAAGAAGTCTGTTCTAGGCACTGTTGTTTTGAGGTTTAAGGCTCTTTGACACCTTGGATTTTTATTACTGGGTAACCTTATTCTTTTGTACCCAATTTGCACAGGGTCAGAGCTGACAGCTACAGGGCTAAAAAGTCCATGGCAACAGAGTATAGAGACTTCTGACTGTTAGAACTGCACCTACCTTTTAAAAGAACATAAAAATCTACTTCTGTTTCAAACTGAAAGAATAGGAGGCATATTTTAAAATTGCTAAACTTCTGTGAATGTAAATATCTTTCTCCACATAACTCAAAAAAGGTGTTTTTTTATGATCAGCATCCACTATTGTTTTGCAAATGCAAATGAGAAAAAACTGACAAGGCTGAATGCACTCTGAAAGTATAATAGAATCAAATATCAGGGATTGATTTCAAATCAATAGGCCATTTTGTTGACAAAACTGAATATCTAGTAGCAAACCACATGATTTAAAGCTCAAAATTAATTAATTCAAGGCTTGTTCTAAAAAATACTAACATAATGAAACAGCGATGTAAGAGAAACCTCATATTTTATTCTGAGAAGTCCCCTAAAAATGTCTTCTCAAAATCAGGAAATGTTAAATGTTCCAAAGCGGCTGACAAAAGCATAATATCAAAAGCCTGTTGCTCTAAAAGAAAAAGAAAAAAAAATAGAGTCTTCCATCTTCCTAGCTGTATGGTGTACAGGCAGTTATCTCCCTAATTCCTGATGCAATAATCCTGATTCTATCTTCTCTATATTCCAAGAAGATTTTGATGTTTTAATAAAAAGCAAAGCATTTTTAAAATACTGCTTTCCTTTTGTTACAATTTGCTTCATCAGAATGTTGATGAGGCGTGCAAGTCAAAACTCCCAGTCAAAATTGAGACATCTAACTTCAAAACTGACATATTTTAATTTACTCACCAGTCTTTCCATCATATTTTCTTGAAGGAAATAAAAAAAATAAAATTTTTGATACAAACAGAAATTAAAAGAACACTGAGAATTAGCCTTTCTGGAGTTGGAGACCTTTCTATCTGGTTCAAATCAGTATCCTTTTTCTGCAAAGCAAAATGTAGATTATTTACCTATTCTTTGGAAACACTGACAAAACATTAGGATATCATAATAACTCTACATTTGCAATATAATACATTACAATATAAAATATTATCTCATATATTATCTTATAATTTGTCGTACATGGAATTAAATTATATAAATAAGACAAATTATAAGACAATAGAACTCGTGTATGAAAATTTTAAGATCAGAAGGTACTATACAACTGCTGTAAAAAAACCCGTCATGAAATCGTCACTGTTGTTTCATTGTATTTTGTACCAAGACGACATTCAACCGATGTTTCTGCTCATTTTCAAAATAATGCTAATTATTTTCATGCATGCATACTAATTAAAAAAATTACTTGATTTTGTTAAGGAAAAGTTAGGCCTGCATATTTTATCTGCCGTATTGAACATTCTTGGCTGTTATAAAGCATGCTGACATCCTGTAGTTTAGCAAAATAGGACACTTCATTCTTTATATAAGTTAAAAAAAAACCAAAAACAATGGTGGCTTACTTGGCTGTAAAAGTTACAAGAAAGATAAAGCTGCTATGAGCATCTACTGCATTCTGCTGGGATAGGTTAATTGTCACAAGAAGCTGGAAGGGGACACAGCCACAGTAGCTGACCCAAACTAGATAAGGAGATATTCAATACCATGATGAAGTCATGCTCAATAAATAACTGTGGAAGCTGGCCAGGGGAGGGGACATATTTGTAGCTCTGAGCGTTGGGTTATGGGTGATGAGCAACATCACTGTGCACCACTTGTAGATATATTTATATACACATAAGTATTCTTATTAGTATTATTGTTAGTATTATTATTGTTTATTCTCTTTTATTGTGTTGTACTATTAAACCTGCTCTTACATCAACTGATGAGGTTTTACCTTTTGTTCTTCCAATTCTCCTTCCCATCCCAGCAGGTGTAGGGGTGAACGAGCAGCTGCATGGTGTTAGTGCTGGCTGGGCCTAACCATGACAGCACACTAGGTCAGTCTTTTCAATGAAAGACATGGAACATCTTTCCATTCAAAAAACATCTGTCTAGATGAAAATTTGTGGGAAAAGGGTTATGATAATATTCTATAAAATAAAGCTTGGAATAGAGAAGGTGAATAAGTGTTAATTTGATACAAGAAGTGGGAATAACTGGTTTTGTGAAATTACTTTGGGAGCTAAACATATGCCTTTACTAAAAGCAGAATTGGGTCTGTACATTTTTGATGCAAAGTAATTTGATGATTTAGACTAACTTTGGATTGGGCTGTAATACAGTGAAGTTTTTTTTTTTTTCTTTTTTTTTTTTCTTTTGAAAATACAGTCCATTTGGGACTCAAGGAGAAGGGATAAATCTTTTGATTTGTTGTCTATCCTACTAACTTTATTAAAAGTAATTTTGCTCTTCTTGCATAGTGGGGGGTAAAAAAATAAAAGAAACGTGGAACCTCGTGAGTTGAGGTAACGACAGATTTTGATAATATAACACAAGAAAAAGAGAATATAATAACAAGAAAGGGTATAGAATGACACAATGGAAAACCCTCACCACACCAAGACTCCTCACCAAATATCCCTTTGGCTATGCCCACCTCCCAGCTTCTGTGAAAATTAACTCTGTCCCAGCTGAACCCAGGAAACCAGGTGACTGCAAAAGTTATTGATATGAATCTTAGTTCAAGCAGATAGTAGAATGAATACACAAAAGACTTTCCAGTCTACAACTTGATGTAGAAAAGAAGTAGGTAATAGTGTTATATATTTCCATTGAAAAATGGCAACATTTCTGTCTACTCAACCAGTTCATCTGGCCACACCTTGAACACTGTGTTCAGTTTTGGGCCACTCACCACAAGGACATTGAAGTGCTGGAGCAGGTCCAGAGAAGGGCAATAAAGTTGGTGAAGGATCTGGAACACAGGTCTTATGAGGAGCAGCTGAGGGAGCTGGGGTTGTTTAGTCTAGAGAAGAGGAGGCTGAGGGGAGACCTTATCACTCCTTATCACCCACTGAGGTGGGTGCTGGCCTCTTCTCTAAAGTAACAAGTGATAGGACAAGAGGAAATGGCCTCAAGTTGCTCCAGGGGAGGTTTAGGCTAGATATCAGAAAAATATTTCTTCACTGAAAGAATGATCAGGCATTGGAACAGGCTGCCCAGGGAAGTGGTGGAGTCACCGTCCCTGGAGGTGTTCAAGAAAGGTGTAGATATGGTGCTTAGGGACATGGTTTAGTGAGTTAGGTGGTGTTGGGTTGGACTTGATGATCCTTGATGTCTTTTACAACCTTAGTGATTCTATGATTCTAGGAAAAAATACAAAATAGTTTTGCACAGATTATTTAAGAGATGATTCTTTATAATGATCACATACAAATAATTAATGGCAAAAGTGTTCTGAAAGAGCTCTTGAAATGTAAACTTTATATCTGAGGTTGATTTTGAAAAAAAGAAATATATCTTAAATACCTAGAAAACTTCACACATCGGTTTATGTTTGAAGACCCTTCTATTACTCTTGTCTTCCCACAGTTTCATTGTCCACTTTTGAGAACTCTCAGAGACATAAAGCAGTGACACAATCAAATAAAGGCTTGTACATGTGTTTGGGGGTGAAAAAGTAGATGAAGGAAGAATCTTGACATTTCTTGATGAAATTGATAGAATTGCTCCTATATATGTCAATCTGAATTCTTTGAATTATCTTTCTATCCAGCTGAAGATGTTACTGCAACACCTAAGTCGTTCAGTCAAAATGCGAGAGCTTCATCACAGAACATCTTCAGTATCTCTTTTTTTAAGGAGCTCTTCTTTGATGTCTGTAATAAAGAAGTAGCCATTAGTGATAATCAGAGAACATTGGGCACTGAGCAGGACATATCCGTATCCTTCGTCTGCTTAGAACTAACAGCAGAAATACGCCACTATATCAAGACTGTTGATATGGGCTTTTTTCCAGTCAGTCTGTGAAATCCTGTAAATTGTAAGTGGTGCAAGTGGGCAAAAAGGTGTTCAATCGTATCTGGATCAAAACTCTGAAACAGATCTTTTTGATGTGGTTTCTCCAGTACCTAGGTCAATGGGTCTGCATCTATGTATTATGGTGACAAAAGAGTCAACTGGCCATGGTACCTTATGATTTTAAAAATCTGTCTTATTTACATGCTTTTGTTTTCAATATGTATTTATGAATAGAAGTAATATTTTTTCTTCAAGTCCCTAAAGTAATATTTTTGACTTAGCTCCACATTTCTAGTCCATTCCAAGAGGAATAATAGTATTGTTTTCTATTCATAATAGAAGTTTATCTAAAATTTGAATAATGTCAATATTGATAACTTACTGAAGTTTTCCCTAGAAAGTGAAAATGCTGACAAGCATTTGAGATAAGCATATCATTTGCTTCTTATGATTCTGTGTTTTCTAGAAGGACTGTGAAATATCCTGGTTTTAAAAAATAGAAAACTTTGTGCTAGTCAGTCAGCAACACATATCAGCTCCTTTCCTGAGCCGTACTAAAGAAAGGCGATTTCCTTGGGGGAAAGCTACATGTCATCAGCTCAGCATTACGGATAACATTTTCATATAGTATATTTTGTGTCAAACATAAGTCATATCAGTGTCAACAACTGTGAGATCTCTTTGGGAAACATTACAGATCAAAATATTAGCATTTGTTACTTTTACACATCAAACGGTTCCTCTGAGAAAGTCAAAGTGGAATAAGGAAGTCAAGGAAGATTCAATAAAATTCTGTAAAAGGATGCATCATCTGCATGAAAATGTTATCTGAGACTAAAACCTGTCGTAATAACTACTAATGAGATGATGTAGAGAGAGAACAAAAAAGAGGCTGAGGTGAAACTGTAGTGATAATTATAAGGGGATTCAAATAGAACCTGTTTAAACAATGCAGGGAATGATCAATGAATTAAGTATAATCCAAGACAAGTAAGATTAGCAAAGGTGAGTCCCAAATGATAGCTCAGACTATCTAACAAGATATCATAATTAATAATGATAACTGTGGCAGAAGTTTTTGCTACTAATAAACAAATCTTATCGGAGGCTTAGTTAAGAGGTTATTTGCAGAGCAATTTCTCTGCCTTCTCGAGTCAAGACTGTTACAAGAGACAGTATTAATCAGAAGACAAATAAAGCTGATGCGTTAAAATTTTAGGTAAAAATTAACTACTTAGTAGGTCAGCAATTACAAAACACATAAAAGCAGAATTTTGTTTAATTTGTTAGTACAGTGTTATGTAATTGAATGTTCTTTATTACCTTCTCACTGAAACTTGAGGTCAGCAAAGAAATTCCTTAGATCTGCTGAAAAGAGCACGAACAACTAAAAAAATAATAAAATAACCAAAAATAAAACAAAACAAAATGAAACATAATAAAAATAAAAAACCTGTAGCTCATGGTTGGGTTCTTGTTAAAGATTTCAGCTTCTTTGAATCATAGTTTTAGTATTTGCCCCTATTACAATTCTTCCCTTATTATAGTTCTCCATTTTACCTGTGTCACTGCCAACAAATTTTGGAACCTGCTTATCAGTCAACCTTCATCTGAATTGCTATCTTGAAAAACTTAAATTAAACAAACTTTATTGGCTCTTCATCTAGTGTACCAGTATTTGAAGACAGATTTTTGGAACAAAATGATGAAAAATACTGCTTTCTTTACTTGTCTTCCAGACCTCCATGCTAAGAAATTCTGAAGCATGTGGATATATTTTCAGAGATGTTTGAAAGAAAAATAAACATGCTAATCTGTACTTTGACAAAGGCATGAGAAAAGCAGCAGCTGATCCTCATGATAAGAACATGTATAGAATGAGTAGGTTCAGTGTTCTTTAAAATAAACTGCAGCTGGAAGATGAACCCTGCATAGAGCAGGGAAAAGATTCCTAGCTTTTTCAAATTAGGACTCTGGGGATTTTGTTTCAGCAATTTTTAGACCAAATTTTTGCTGCAGTGTTATCTTTTTGTCAGAAGCTTCAGACTCTTTCAAGACTGCTTGCCTGCTTGTTATTATCTTCCTTCAACTTATAGAAGCCAGTACTTTTTCCTGGGCTGTAGAGGTTATTTTTTCTGATGGTGAGGTTGCAATGATATTTCACTATCTGTCCTAGTGTCATTCTTGTGCTTGTTCTAGGATTTGTTCTTGCACAAAATTTATTGTGCATTGCTGGCATTGTGTTCTCAACAGGGTTAGTCATGCATAGCCATTGATGGTGTTAACTTGTATTTTCGCAGTGTTACATTTGGCTTGGTAACATCTCTAGAACCCATTCATTACTGAGAATGAAGTTTTTAATTTCTGGGTCCATATAGGTTATTGGTTACGTGTTTTGCAACCTTCCTTAGACTTCATTATGTAAGACCAATGTACTGATGTTCCATTTCCAGTTGGTTTGAACTGGGTTTTGCTTGTTAGTAGATTACAAAAATAAGTAGATTCACTTATTTGCAATTTATTTTGATGATGTAAATTCTGGTCCTACAAATGAAATCTTGAGTTCTTTAGATTAAGAGAAAAGATACTACAATTTTCAGTAAAGGTAGAATTTTTCCTTATGCATTTAGTATAGAAGATATTTGGCTGGCATACTCTGCATTAGCATCCTTCAGCCTTATCAAATGTTTGTAAATTTAATACTGGCTCTGCTTACGAGCCGTTAGAGAGGTATATCCTGACAGCTGTTGAATGTCTTCAGCTCCCAAATCTACTGAAGCTGAAGGGATTTAGGAATATTCAGCATAGGATTAACTCTGCAACAATTGAAATAAAAAGAGAGAAAAAAATCCTTGAAGGCATTGAAAAATTTTGACAGAAGATGCACAGAGCTTCTCCCGTACAAGGACAGGCTGAGAGAGTTGTGTTGTTCAGCCTGAAAAAGAGAAGGCTCTGGGGAGACCTTATAGCAGCCTTCCAGTACTTCAAGGGGGCCTACAGGAGAGATGGGGAGGCACTCTTTACCAGGGAGTGTAGCAATAAGATGAGGAGTAACAGTTTTAAGCTGAAAGACGGTAGATTTAGATTGGCTATTAGGAAGAAATTTATTACTGTGAGGGTGACAAGGCACTGGCATAGGTTGCCCAGGGAGGTTGTGGATGCCCCATCAAAGCCAGGCTGGATGGTGCTTGGAGCAACCTGGTCTAGTGGAGGGTGTCCCTGGCCACAGCAGGGGGGTTGGAACTAGATGATCTTTAAGGTCCCTTCCAACCCTAAAAACTCTATGATTCTATGATTCTATGATTATTAATTTGTACCGACTTCAGGTCTAAATTTGTCATAACTTTCTTAAATATTACTTGAATTAGTGTCACTTTCATTTTTGTGTTGCTGAATAACAGTGTAGCAATGTGTACGTATCATAGAAAAAGTAAATGTGACATTAATTCACTTAAATTCTACCTTACACTTAAAGAGAATCCTGAACTTTCTTTTTCAAAAATTGACACAGACAAAATATAAAATGTCCAAAGGACTTTGCAATTCATCAAGTGTAATGGCTAAGAAAGGAAATTTATTTACAGTACTCATACTTCTTTACAGCCGCAGTGGCAGTAGACTGAACTATAGCCCTTTTATAGAGTTAGGAATTAGCTTTCCATTTGAAATCAATAATGTGTTATATGAGGTCACTGCTTAGTAATCCTTAGATTGTTTTGTGACAGTCTTTCTGATAGATGAGTCCAAGAGAGCTTCATAGGCTTTATCTGGTCATAATGAATTGACTGAAAAGTGAAGAACTGTTGAGGTATTGTGATCTATAGCTTTTAACAAATTCTGTCTAGTAGATATTCCTTTAGTTTCTCAGAGGCCTTCATGAGAGGCCTTCATCACACCTCTACAGTTTCCATACGATGCTTATGGTTATGTGATTTGCTGTTTTAAAAACAGTGATCTGTTTTTAATAGAATAAATGAGAATAAACAATAAATAAAGAAAACAAGTTTAAAATAACCATAATTCCTGCTGACTAGAAAAGGATCAAATGCATCTAGGCCATTCTTGTTGAAATGTAGGGAAATGCAGTGATGGAATATATCCTTAAATAACTTCTGTTAATGTTCATTTGTGCTATAGAGAGAAGCTGATCTTAATCTTCAAAGTGAATTTTTCTTGCTGATTTTTAGTCACCCTACTTCATCTTCTCCTTTAGCAGACATGAAGAACTGTTAATTTGCCTCATTCCTGCATATATCTAACCTAATCTAAAAGCTTTGTTCTATCTTCTTCAGTGCTCTTCATTTTACTTTTTTTCACTTGTTTACGTGTATGTATCTACATCTACTCAAGCTTAGGCCAGTTATGTCAGATCCCACCGACATCAATGAAAATGCAATTAATACAACAATGTAAGTGTAAAATAAGTATATAAATACAGGTAACTGGTGGTTTTTTTCATTCTTTTATATACTTTCTGCAGTATGTCAAGATTGTCTTTAATTTGTCTTCTGTAAGCCTTGTTTTACTTCATTTCCCTTAAATTCATTTTGATATTGTCTGCTGATTCAAAAGAATTACAATATGGTGGTTTAAGTCCTTCATTAAAATATTGACTAATACTTGGATGACAATAATAATCAAACTAAGCCTTTTGTTGTTTTTAGTCTGAAAGCTACAGTGGTTGTGTAATTTTTTTTTTTTTTTGGTTCCTTGACATCCGTATCCCATCCCAAACCTGAATTCTCTTATTTTTTTTCCACAAATATAGATTTGTTAGTATCATTCTCAGGAACATGTCCTACTTTATACTGTCTCTTCCAGACCTTGGATTTTGTGAGCCGAAAAGCTTGCAATTTTTCCAAGTTACTTTCTTTCTTCATGTTTTTCCTCAGTGTTAGCATATATTTGAATAGTGCTTATACTTTTAATATTGCTTCTTGGATCTGTCAGGTCTGCTGGACTGTTTTAACTTGTAATATTCTTTTTCCCATGTTACTGATTCTGAGTTTATCAAAAACTATTATTTTAAATTTATTGTCTTTTATATTTATGTTGCTCTCTTTCCCTTTTTGACACTGCCATCTACCTTACCTTGCACTCTGCCAGAGTCTAATACTCTCTGACTAGGTTCTTTTAGATATTCTCTGCAGGGAGTATGTAAGATTTAATATCAAATTTACTTATTAAAGATAGTTGATGTTACACATGGTTTCAGATTTAGCAGAGTGATACGAAATACACCGCATAACGCAATACAAATATAAGGTATACTTAGTATAATACATCAATTACAGTACACAGTTCAATCACAATACCAATGTAATTCCTATTACCTGTCTCTACAATATGTACAGTGTCATAATACTGGGCATGCCCTGTGATGGTTTTGTCTGAGATGATATTTTTTTTCATACTATCTTGTATGGGACTATGCTTTGGATTTGTGCTGAAAACAATGTTGATAAGGGGTGTTGTTGTTATTGCTGAGCAGTGTTTACACAAAGTCAAGTCTTCTTCTGCTCCTCACACCATTCCACCAGCAAGTAGGCTGGGCTTACACAAGAAGCTGGGAGGGGACACGGCTGGGACAGCTGACCCCAACGGACCAAAAGGATATTCTATACCATATGGCATCATGCTCAGTGTATAAGGCTGGGGAAAGAAGAAGGAAGTATGGGACTTTCATAGATATGGTACTTTGTCTTCCCAAGTAACCGTTACACTCGATGGAGCCCTCCTTTCCTGGAGATTGCTGAACACCTGCCTACTGATGGGAAGAGGTGAATGAATTTCTTGTTTTGCTTTGCTTTGCTTTGCTTGCAAAGGCTTTTGCCTTACCTGTTAAACTGTCTTCATCTCAACCTACATGTTTTCTCACTCTTACTCTTCTGATTCTCCCCCCCATTCCACTGGAGGGGAGTGAGTGAGCAGCTGTGTGGTGCTTATTTGCCTGCTGGGGTTAAACCACAGCAATCCTTTATGGTATCCAACGTGGGGCTCAAAGGGTTTGAGATAACGACGGATTTGATTGAAATGTGCTAGATCAAATTTGTAGCTGTTATTACTTTTTAGCTATTAATTGACAGGTTTCTATGCTTGCCACGGGGCTTGCTTGCCCTACTGTATATTAGTCTAGTGCTGCTTTTTGCTTTTACTGCTGTTTCTGTACTGGACAGGATGGAACTCCAGTGTGAACTGGAGTCAAAGGGATTAAGACCTGTGGATGACTCCACATGGGAGCAGGACACACAAAAGCATCTGTAGCCATGGATAAGTCCATGCAGAGCAGGTATATCTCAAAGCATCTGTGGCCGTGGTTATGTCTATGCCACAGCAGGTATACCTCTGAAGGGAGTGTGGCCCAAGGATAAAGTCCACCATGGAGAAGGTACAACTCATAGCATCTGTGGCTGTGGATAAGTCCATGCTGCAGCAAGTACAGTTGAAACATCAGTAGCGGTGTGTGAGGTCATTCTGGAGCACATCAAAGTACGTGGCCATGGCGTCACAGCCCACTACTGGCTAAAGACGTGACGTCTGGGATAGATACCCCGCGGGAGATTAAGGCACAAGTGAGGTCAAATATTGTCAACACCCAGAATCAACTCTTTATTAGCTCTGTTATAAAGTGAAATGGAAAAGGGAAAGAGAGAGAGATAGAAATAGACAACGTGGGGTGGAAATAAAAGGTGTATCACCACCAAAGGTCCACAGCAGGGGATCAGGAGTTCCGTTCTGGCCCAACAGGACACCCAGTTGTTTCTCAAACAGATGAAGGCGTGGTGTGTCAGTCACGGCGAAAGGCCCCTTGAAGCCTTTGTAGGGGGTATTGATACAGTTTTCATCTCCAATCGTTGACCGTTACATAGCTTCACTGTCCAATTGTGGCATTATGTGCAGCAATCGTGCACCGCCCATGCGCCACGCTGTGCTGTGCCACACTGCACTGTGCCATGCTGGGCTGTGCCACGCTGGGATGTGCCACCACTGGCCCGTGCCACCACTGGCCCCGCGGTACGGCTGTGGGGGGGCGGGAACTGCTGCCCCTCAGCAAGGCACAGGGAGGGCAGGGGCAAGGGCAAGGAAGCTGGGCATCAGGGCCCCGGGGACCGGCCTCTGTAAAGCTTGTCAAAGCCACGACTTCTCGCCCCAAGTGTCACCCGGAGCTCCACCTGTGGTTTCCTAGGACAAAATGGTTGTGCATGAAGTTTAAGACAAACTAAACCTCCACACATGGATAAGCCCGTGACAGAGCAGGTACACCCCTGGAGGGACTGCAGCCATGGGTAAGGCCATGTTGGAGGAGATTCACTTCTGAAGGGACTGTGGATGTGGGCAAGGCCACATAGGAGCAGGTGTATCTCTGAAGGCATTTTGGCCCATGGAGAAGGCCATGCTGGAACGAGGGCACCTTGAAGTGACTGTGGGTGTACATAAGTCTATGCCACAGCAGATATACCCCTGGAGAGACTGTGGCTCATAAATAAGGCTCCATTTGCAGCAGGTACACCCCTAAGGGACTGCAGTCTGTAGATAAAACCAAGCTGGGGCATATACAAGAAGAGGAGCTCATTGCAACATTAAACCCTGTGGTCTGGTCCAAAGGGACCAAGGGTGGAGATTGTAATGGAAATACTTTTAAATCTTGTAACCCGTGATTTGAGTTGCATGTTACAGGAATTTCTGTAGCAGGAACCACCTGAACCAATGGAGAACAAATCTTACAAGAAGTAGTGCAGGTACAGCAGTGACCCTACATGAGCTGGTTTTGGTGCCCTATAACTCCACGCAACACACCATCTCTCTTATTCTGAGTGACCACCATAACAAAGGAGCCCAAAGTCATGGACTAAATTAACTCAGTGGATGTTTTGTGGACATTTGGGGACATTTTATGGGCATTTTACAGGAGTGACCCATAGACTAAGGGAATGAAATCTGGGTATTGTATCAAAGGATGGGAAGATGCTTGGGGGTTAATGAGGATGTATTAGATACTGGGTGATCTGAGTATGACATAATATTATGGAATAAAGAGTGGAGAAGGAATAAGACTGCTGTGGTTTAACACCAGACAGCAAAAGCACCACAGCTGCTTGCTTGCTCCTCCCCTCAGGGATGAGGGAGAGAATTGGAAGCTTGTGTCACCAATTTATTTGAGTCCTATAGGCTCTGGACATAAATTAAAAGATTCTAAACTAAGCAGACAATAAATACAGAATAAACAAAAATTTGTGACTAAAGTAGTAAAATTGCTTGTAGCAATATTGTTTTTTGTTTAATGTTGCAAAAAGTATACCTACCAATATTTTCTCTTTATAAAACACTAACAATAAATCATTCGGCTTTGGCCAAAGTTGTTTCCCTACATAGCATCAAGTGTGTTTGCATATCATGTTGCTAGCATGAAACATCGACAGAAATGGGGATAATGGTGAAGCTGTTTAGCTGGTTTTGTTTCTTTCTCACGTGGAAGCAAGCATATCTGTCTGCGTGCAACTTCAGTAAATCAGTGTTCTTTTCAAATTCTCAGACCAGCTTCAGATTTTTTTGCTTGTTTACTAGGTTTTGGGGGGTTTGGTGTTTGTTTGTTTAACGGATGAAGCAGTATGTGTATAATTGCTTTTCTTGGCATTTAATACATTTAAGGCCAGAACAGTTCAAAACTCTGAGATTTTCAGCATGACATTTGGCTTAACCATATTGCTCCTTTTTATCTCCTTATCTTTTAACTTTAAGGGTGCATTTTGGTTAATGTTACAATACTTGTTACCTTGCTTTCCTTTTCTATTAGCTTGCTCCTTTCACAGATGTAAGAAAAAGCTATGGATATCTAAAGATACTACCCTTTAATGAGTCAACCTAATATCAACTACTAAAATTTGTCACTAGTCTGTAACTAAAACTAATCAAAACCAAATGCTATATATAGATTACAGTGCAACAGGAGTACTAGACATTCTGTACAATAAATTAACTGGTTTTGAATATGAAGAATTTGCTGATAGATATGCTAACCTGAACACTAATAGTGTCTGTTTATCCCTTCATATTTCATTCTGTATAATTAAAAGGGCTTATTTTAACTTTGCTACAGCACTAATTTGCTGAAGCAATTGCATAAACTCCTCATAGCTTTTTCCCACAGAAAGTATAAAGCTGAGGATCTAGTCATTAAACCAAAATTCTCTTTAGTACTGCAATCTATCAGTCAGCTAAATCATTTTACCTTTTAAAAAAAAAGGAAAGTATATGCTGAAACTTCTGCTGGGACAACATGGCCCTCACAATCTAAAGAATATTAAATATATGTGAAATTTTCTTTCTCTGAGCTTGAGAATGCGCCTGTTCCTGTACTGTATCAACAGTGTTTATACATGCATTGTGAAGAGTTGCTGATTAAGCATCTAAAGTTTTCTAATGTCTTTCTAATGAAAAAATGCTACTAAGAGCAATAATAAAAATATTTTTTATTTTAAAACAAAAAATAAGCAAGCAAACAAAACCCACTAATACCTTAATTCTACTCAGTCTCTGTTATTCCATATTAGAGCCATTAATATTACCTGTTATTAATACTACTAGGTGTTTGTGAAAGGTTGTAGAATCAGTAAACTGCCACAATTGTCCAATATAACTGTATGTTTTTATATAGGCATTTTCATACTGATGTATAAGTGTCTTAGTTTCAATTTGCTAATAGCAAATTTTTACATTTAGATGATAGAATACATGATAGACCAGAAATTATAATAAGAATTTCCATTTTCGGAAAGAGGCAAGCCTGCTGGAACTGCAAATTTAGACATCTACAAGTCACATCTATTTACTTACCCAGTGAAGCTTATATTTTTGGTGATGTAAGTCATGAATGGAACTGTAGTTGCAGTACTCCTTCTGTGCTTGATTTTGAAAGGTACATAGTATGTTTCAGGGGCTGTTAAATCATATTTGTCATGTAACTTGTATATTCAAAAAGGTTTAGCACCACATAGTGTTTAATAATTTTTAGTAATTATTGCACAAGAGAGACAAAATTTAGGAAAGCAACTACAGTTTGAAAAAGAATTGAAGTGTCAAAAAAGTCAATAACATATAGATTTCCCAGTTTGGGGAACAAATATACAGTATGGTTACACTTAAGTTTCAGGGGGGATTGTTTTATCATAACAACACTAAATTGCTGCATTCCTCTTACTAATAGCAGTTTATTTGTCAAAATTTTCTTCTTTCACTGAAAAATAATTGCCAGAGATAGGTGGAGGAGAAAGACTAAGGTAGCAAACTGAGCTGTCAGCACAGCTGAACATGGAACTTACCTTTGCAGAGTGCTGGAGACCTGAAGTCTATCACCATTATTCTCTCAGAGGGGCTGTGCAAAGGTCAGATACATAATACACCATATAAAACTGTGACAGCTGTATAAAAATGTTAACTGCAACTGTAGTCTTTTCCAATAACTCTAGTGTATTCTTCAGTAGATCCCTTTCAAGTAAAAATAAATAAATAATAAAATTGCAATTACAATTGTGATTATAAAAGAAAAGAAGTACAGTACTTGTCACTGTCCCCAGAATATGAATTTGTTTCAATTGTGAGCAATTAATTGAAATATGCAGAGTGAAATAATGGTGTTAACAGGATCACTAGATAGGATCTATGGAGATGTCTAAAGAAAGAAAAATAATCTAGGTTAAAATCTGGGTTACTGAAGAACACCACATTGAATAGTGTAGTATGACCTCCTGTGGGAAAGGTGTATCTTGTTCTGTCTAAGGCATACTCATCAGAAAACATACATGTTATTTCACCTTATGTGAGCTTTGAGGAAGGAGAATGGAAAGATGATAGCACAGTGGTTGAGCTCCTGGCCCACATTTCTTCTTTAGTCTCTTGCCTTGTTGAAAAGAAAGTTTTTCAATTTTACAAGGTCAACAAATAGACCCAAGTACAGAAAAAATTTTTTCTTTGTTATGAAATACAGCTGTAAAACTATGAAAGTTTAATATTAAGTGTATAAGATCTTTGGTTGTGAACGTGTTATGAGCCTTTTTAAACAGATATGCTATTTCATAAAAAATTGAATTGTCCTTTATTTTAAACCTCAACGTACAATTTTTGATAATACTGTATGTGACAACAATTTATGAAGTAATAAATTTCATATCAGTCTGAGGTAAGAAAAACATATTTCTACTTTGCTGTTTTATTAAGTTGTTAAAGAGGTAAACAGTCTGACTACATTTAGCTTGCAGGTTCAAATATTTGTATAAAGCTATAGGAATGTGCACATGCACACAAAAAAATCCAGAATTTATCTTTTGGCCTTAAAGAATCAATTTTTTTTTTTAATTCAGTATATCTGCCAAAACAGCAAGTATTGCAGTGATACTAAACAGGTGTCCTGCAGAACAGAATGTCTTTCAACATTTTTAAAATGCATTTTGTATGAGCCTGCATTTCTGTATTTGTTAGCTTTATTGTTTTCAGGAAGAAGTAGTTTTCAATCACATATTTCCTATTCCTAATGAAGAGGTAATAGAAAAGTAGGTGTTAATGTGTACTATGCGTAATTTGTTATAAGTAGATAATACAAATGACATAGACTAATAAGGATTTCCTTATTTAGTAGAACTATAGGTTATTATTATAAGGATTATTTGAGTTTATTAAAATTTTCTTTATAATAAACTAGTTCTACCCTGGCTTGGAATAAATACAGCTGTGCTGAGTTTATTGATAGAACTATTATGACATTAATTTCTTATATGTGGTCTATTTTCATAGACTCGTAGAATCATAGAATGGTTTGGGTTGGAAAGGACTTCAAAGATCATCAAGTTCCAACCCCCCTGCCACAGGCAGGGACACCCTCCACTAGACCAGGTTGCTCAAAGCCTCATCCAGCCTGGCCCAGAACACCTCCAGGGATAGGGCATCCACAACTTCCCTGGGCAACCTGTTCCAGTGCCTCACCACCCTCATAGTGAAAAATTTCTTCCTAATGTCTAACCTAAATTTACCCTCTTTTAGCTTATACCCGTTAGCCCTTGTTCTATCACTACACTCCCTGATAAAGAGTGCCTCCCCATCTCTCCTGTAGGCCCCCTTCAGGTACTGGAAGGCTGCTATTAAGTCTCCTCGGACCCTTCTCTTCTCCAGGCTGAACAACCCCAATTCTTTCAGCCTGTCCTCATAGGGGAGGTGCTCTAGCCCTCTGATTAATTTTGTGGCTCTCCTCTGGACTCTCTCCAACAGGTCCAGGTCTTTTTTATGTTGGGGGCCCCACATGTGAACACAGTACTCCAGGTGGGGTCTCACAAGAGCAGAGTAGAGGGGGAGAATCACCTCCTCCCACCTGTTGCTAATGCTTCTTTTGATGCAGCCCAGGACACTGTTGGCTTTCTGGGCTGCAAGCGCACACTGCCAGCTCATGCTGAGTTTCTCATCCACCAATACCCCCAAGTCCTTCTTCTCCTCAGAACTGCTCTCTATCCATTCTCCTCCCAGCCTGTATTTGTGCTTGGGATTGCCTCGACCCACGTGCAGAACCTTGCACTCGGCCTTGTTAAATTTCACGAGGTTTGCACAGTTCCACCTCTCCAGCCTGTCAAGGTCCCTCTGGATGGCATCCCTTCCCTCCAGCGTGTCCACCACACCACACAGCTTGGTGTCATTGGCAAACTTGCTGAGGGTGCACTCCATCCCACTGTCCATGTCTCCAACAAAGATGTTAAACAACACTGGTCCCATTACCGACCCCTGCGGAACACCAGTTGTCACTGGTCTCTACTTGGACATTGAGCCGTTGGCCACAACTCTTTAATGCGGCTGTCTAGCCAATTCCTTATCCAGCGAGTGGTCCTTCCACCAAATCCATGTCGCTCCAACTCAGAGACAAGAATGTCATGTGGGAGAGTGTCAAAGGCTTTGCACAAGTCCAGGTAGATGATGTCTGTTGCCCTTCCTCTATCCACCAGCGCTGTGGCTCTGTGGTAGAAGGCCACCAAATTCCTCAGGCACGATTTTCCTTTGGTAAAGCCATGTTGGTTGTCATCAATAACCTACTTGTTGTCCATGTGCCTTAGCACAGATCCCAGGAGGATTTGCTCCATGATCTTGCCAGGCACAGAGGTGAGACTGACTGGCCTGTAGTTTCCCGGGTCTTCTTTATTTCCTTTTTTAAAAATGGGGGTTATGTTTCCCCTTTTCCAGTCTGCCGGAACTTTGCCAGAGTGCCACGACTTCTCGAATATGATGGATAGTGGTTTGGCAACTTTATCTGCCAGTTCCTTCAGGACCTCTGGATGTATCTCATCAGGTCCCATGGACTTGTGCACCTTCAGGTTCTTTAAATGGTCTCGAACCTGATCTTCTCCTACAGCTGGCAGTTCTTCCTTCTCCCAGTCACTGTCTTTGCCTTCTGCAACTTGGGCAGTGTGACTTGAGCTGTTGCCAGTGAAGATACAGGTAAAGAACTCATTAAGTACCTCATCCTTCTCTATATCTATATCATATATGGATGTCATCTACCTGGACTTCTGCAAAGCCTTTGACATGGTCCCTCAACACATCCTTCTCTCTAAATTGGAGAGGTGTGGATTTGAAGGATGGACTGCACAATGGATTAGGAATTGGCTGGCCGGACACAGCCAAAGGGTTATGATTAATGGTTCTGTGTCAGGGTGGAGGCCGGTCATGAGCGGTGTCCCTCAGGGGTCCGTCTTGGGACTGGTGCTCTTTAACATCTTCATCAGTGACATAGACGATGGCATCAAGTGCACCCTCAGCAAGTTTGTGGATGATACTAAGCTGAGTGGTGCCGTCGACACATTGGAAGGAAGGAAAGCCATCCAGAGGGACTTGGACAGGCTGGAGAAGTGGGCCCGTGTAAACCTAATGAGGTTTAATAAGGCCAAGTGCAGGGTGCTGCACTTGGGTCGGGGCAACCCCAGGTATTTATACAAACTGGGGGAAGATCTCCTTGAGAGCAGCCCTGCGGAGGACTTGGGGGTCCTGGTGGACGAGAAGCTGGATATGAGCTGGCAGTGCGTGCTTGCAGCCCGCAAAGCCAACTGTGTTCTGGGCTGCATTAAGAAAGGGGTGGCCAGCAGGGAGAGGGAGGTGATTGTGCCCCTCTGCTCAGCTCTTGTGAGGCCCCATCTGGAGTACTGTGTCCAGGCCTGGGACCCCCAGCACAGAAAGGATGTGGAGGTCTTGGAACGGGTGCAGAGGAGGGCCACAGAGATGATCAGAGGGCTGGAGCACCTCTCCTATGAGGAAAGTTTGAGGGAACTGGGCTTGTTTAGCTTGGAGAAGAGAAGGCTCCGGGGAGACCTCATTGCAGCCTTCCAGTACTTGAAGGGAATGTATAAACAGGAGGGGGAATGCCTGTTTACGAGGGTGGATGGTTATAGGACGAGGGGAATGGTTTTAAACTAAGACAGGGGAGGTTTAGGTTAGAGATTAGGAGAAAGTTTTCCACCCAAAGGGTGGTGGCACACTGGAACAGGTTGCCCAGGGAGGTCGTGGATGCCCCACCCCTGGAGGCATTCAAGGCCAGGCTGGATGTGGCTCTGAGAAGCCTGGTTTAGTGGCTGGCAGCCCTGCATATGGTGGGGGGGTTGAAACTAGATGATCACTACGGTCCTTTTCAACCCAAGCCATTCTATGATTCTATGATATCCTGGGTCACTAGGTCTCCCGCTTTCTTCCGGAGGGGGCCCACATTTTCCCTAGTCCTCCTTTTATCATTGACATACCTATAGAAGTTCTTCCTGTTATCCTTAACCTCCTTGGCCATATTTAATTCTGTTTGGGCTTTAGCTTTCCTAACCTGATCTCTGGCTTCATGGACAGTGTTTCTGTATTGTCCCCAGGCTACCTGTCCTTGCTTCCACCCTCTGTAGGCTTCCTTTTTTTGTTTGAGTTTTCTCAGGAGTTCCTTGTTCACCCATGCACACCTCCTGGCATTTTTGTTTTATAACACTGGTGTAAAGTATAGATGACCTAATCTAGAATTCAAAGAAGAGAATTATAACACACCATCTTGTACAGTCTACTAAAATCCTCGGACTGAAATTAAGACTCTACTGGAGAATCTAATAATGTTCCAGAAATATGATCCTGTATGGTATGATTACAAATTGCATATATATGAATGTTAGCACTCTTGGGGCACCAGACTTTCAATTTTCCATATCACTGATCTCTTCATTAACTGAATGAAAAAAAAATATTCATTCATAAGGCAATAAAATGTAAACATTCACCTACCTAGTTTTTATTTATTTACTTATTGCTACTTATTGCAGAAAAATAGAATAGAAAAACATAACTTGACCAATGGTTGAATAATAGGCCCTTGACACTTGAATAACAGGTTCTTGACCTGAATAACTTTTGGCAGACCGTAAAGCAGATCTTTTATGTATTTAAGCAAATACTTAGTCTGTTAATTTCATTTGTGCTACATCTACAAGACAACACCATAAAATTTGATTGCTCTTCATCCAGCTTTGAGAATAGTGAATTTTATTCTGTCCTACGCATTACTTAAGCGTATTAGGTCCACCCTCATGAAAAGTAACTCTTGCAGCATTTTTTTAACGCAGTCAACATGTAGCGCTACATTGAAGAACACTCCAAAAATTTAGAATAGTAGGACTCTATTTCCATGAGAAGCATACAGTTAATTTAAACTGTATTTGCACAATGATATAGCACAATAATGTCCCCTCCCATCTTTAGGACTAAATTATCTTTAAAGATCTTTTCCAACCCAAACCCTTCTATGATTTTGTGACCCTACCATAAATAATACAGCCAGTTAGAAAAGGAAAAGGATTTTTTCCTGGGGATGAAGAGAGAGGAAAATCAACAAAATATTTGGATGCAGAATCCTCATTTAGAATCTTGTCAAAGTAACTAGTGATGATGCCAACAAAATACCTGCCCCGGTTAGTAAGCACTTCCTGTTCCTCATTAACCAATTGACTTATATATCATATATCATATATCTAAAAATAAAGCCACTTTCATGGTAAATTGCTTAAATAATTACATAATTAATGCCTGGTAAAAGGATTATAAATCTACATAGAAACAATATTGTAATAACATGGACAAATTACCATGTTAGGCAGTATGTAAGTAATATATAAAATATATGTTGTTTGCTTTTTGTTGTTGTTGCTGGTTTTAACTGGATTAAATAAACTGTGTTTTGCTTTATACATAAAAAAAGTATCTCTTCTAGGACCTACAGGAATGTTTTACAACAATCTTAAGAAGCTTTCATACAGTTAACATGTCACTTACCCGAGTGAACACAAAAGTGAGAGAACGACTGCCACAAAAAATGAACAAGTGTGTAATTTGTAGCAAATGGCGTAAAGTAAATTGTACCATTTATAACTCGATGAGTTTGTGTTTTGGGTTTTTTGTTTTGTTCTGGGATTTTTTTTTTGATGTTGGTTTTGGGTTTTTCCTTTTTTGTCTCCCCTCTCTCCCCCAAATGTTGCAACAATACTGACAGAACAACAACAACAAAAAAAATAGCATTAGCATAGTTAAAACAATTTTCTTAATTTATTTGATGTTTTAGTGTGATTTTACACAAGGTAAAATCTGTTGTAACTTTACTTGTTGTTATTATTCTTTAAAGCCTCTGTGTTGCAACTCGTTGAAGACACCAGAAATATACAAGTTTTCAACTTATTTTACTGTCTAATTATTCTTTACACTAAAAAGCTTTTCTTCATGACTCTGGCTACTATCAGGTGGCTTTTTATTTCTAGAAAGAAGTTGAGAAGAAATTCAGATAAATTTTGAGCACAAATTTCCATCTTTTATGAACATAGAGGCCAATCTATTTGTTAACAAAAATGTCAGTTTTACTGAGAAGTGGAATACCTGATGAGGTAAAATAAAACTGATAATGTCCTTATAATGAAATATTATATACTGATTTTGAATATCAAATGAAATATGAAAATTTTAGGGTGATGGAAAAATCTACCATTATTTCAGGGGGGCTGAAGAATCTGATTTAATACAGAGAAGATCTAAACTGAGTGTACTGTTCTTTACACAAAGTTCAGTTACAAGAGTTTGCATTCATTATTCCTTGTTCACAGTTTGCCACTTTTAGTTATAATTGTGAGAAGGAATAATCTGGTCTGAACTGTAGTATAAAAAAGACAAAGATTTTTTACACACAATTGTTCTTCAAGAGTTGACTTTTTGATTGAATTAAAATTAATATCTCAAGGCACATTTCATCTGAAATGAAAGACTAAAAATTATGGAAAACACATCACATATTGTTATTCAGGTTGTTTAAATGCTTAATTGTGCTGATTGCTAACATTGTGTCTATTATTTTGAATGTGGATTTGTCTCATCTCCACATACTAAAACAGATCCTCAGTCAAATAAAAGAGGCCTCAAATAAAATTAAATAAAATTGACCTCATTCAAGTCACCTTTTCACCTCTTTTTGATAATTAGAGACCAAACTACTCAAGTTCTTGCAGGTTGTGTGGTCTTTTCAAAATTTGAATATTAATTAGCAGTTATTTCTGGACACTTTCCAAGTTTTTTTTTAAGTTTAATCAAAAGAACTGAGAGTCTTCGGTACTAAATAACGTCAATCTACTATTAAAAAAAAAATGAACTTAATTACTATGTTGTGATATCTGTAGCCTATAATGGGCTATTTAGTGCTGTACAACATGACATAACTTGACAAGGCATGATACAGATACTAAATATTATAAAATACGTGAAATGGAATATAGACAAAATAATTCTTAAGCGTATTTAATATTTTACAGTATCTTTACATATTATTTTGGTTTTGTCTGGTTTTCATATAGTCATTTTCATATTTCATCTAGAATAAAAAGAAATCTAAAATCTTCAGGATTGTCCATGAAACAATGATCTTAATATTTTGCCGTTTTAACTAACAAAAATCTTTATGTTTTGCTGTTTGCAATATTTTGTGATTTTAATATTATAGAAGTCTAGTACAAAATCGGACATCTATACTTCTAAACCAAATGTGAAGCTCTGCAAGAATTTGTACAAGTTTATTTAAGAAAATATTTCCCATATGTTGATTGATTATAGTTTTGTTCTTCATTTTGCTCCCATTATTGTGCTGCAGATCACACCATTTTTCATGTCAATCTTTCAATCACCAGCACTTTTATTTCTCTCGGGCATAACTTTTTCCCAGTCCTTTACAGGGTCCCCAGTAATATACTATTTATTACAATAAGCACAATTTACACTTTTGTAATACACACCGTTAGATATTTGGAAACAGTTTCTAATAAATGTTGAGAGAACAATCTTGGTTTGTTCCATGTTACCATAAACCTATGGCTAGGTAATCCCATTTTCCAATACCATGTAAAGAAGAATTTATTTTGCCTAAAAGACACTGGAAGCCAATGTTTCCTTATAGTTGTTTTAAAAGTCGATTAAAAGTGTTTTTAAAAGGATTGCATGGGTAGTTCATAACTTTATCTCCAATTTACAACAGATGTTGTAAGAACTGTTCTGGAACCACTGGCGAATGGTTGTGTGAATGCGTAAAGCATGAAATAATGCTGTTTATTATTTTGAGTTCTAAGAAATGGAAGAGTTGAAGCAAGGTTTCTGGTAAGCTGAATACCTGAAAAAAACCAACCAATCAACAAACCAGAAACCCCCAAACAAACTTGAATTCCTACACCATTCAAGATATCAAAGATCAAATATACTGAAAGCAAGTGACTAAATGGGAATTTAAACTTACACAAAGGAATACCATTGAAAGGCCAGGACTGCTTCTTCACAGAAATTTTTAATTATTGAAAATTCCAAATACGTTGTCCAAAGTTTAGCTATGTTAAGACAGAGCTAATGCCTAGAGAAACAGAAAATTAAAAGTTCTATACATAATAAGTGATCTAAAACAGAGGCAGCTCTATTTATCATTTTTTCCAGAAGTACAGATAATGCAGTTCATGTGGTTTTATGTCAGTTAATGCTTGTGTAAACTCATGTAATTTTGAATATAAGTATCAAAAACAGTAAGGGTGCAATGACATATAAAAATGCTTCTCACAAGTAAATATTGGCACAGATTATGGATTACTAAACTTCTACTTTAACCTCATTTTATTTCTAAGCAGATGTCTTGGTGACTGTGGTGGGTTGACCCTGGCTGGATGCCAGATGCCCATGAAAGCCTCTGTGTCACTCCCCCTCCTCAGCTGGGCAGGGGAGAGAAAGTATAACAAAAGGCTTGTAGGTCAAGACAAAGACAGAGAGATCACTCAGCGATTACTGTCACAAGCAAAACAGACTGGACTCGGGAAAAAAAATTAGTTTAATTTGTTACCAGTCAAATCAGAGTAGGATCATGAGAAATAAAATCAAATCTTTAAACACATTCCTCCCACACCTCCCTTCTTTCTGAACTCAACTTCACTCCCAACTTTCTCTACCTCCTCCCCACAATCATCACAGGGGGATAGGAAATGGGGGTTGTGGTCAGTTCATCACACATTGTTCTTGCTGCTCCTTCCTCCTCAGGGGGAGGACTCCTCACACTCTTGCCCTGCTCCAGTGTGGTGTCCTTCCCATGGGAGACAGTCCTCCATGAACTTCTCAACATGAGTCCTTCCCACAGGCTGCAGCTCTTCACGAACTGCTTCAGCGTGGGTCCCCCGTGGAGTCACAAGTCCTGCCAGCAAACCTGCTCCAGCCTGGGTTCCTCTGCATGGGTCCACAGGTTCTGCCAGGAGCCTGCTCCAGGGTGAGATCTGCACAGGGTCACATCCTCCTTCAGGCACATCCACCTGCTTTGGTGTGAGGTCCCCAAGGGCTGCAGGTGTATCTCTGCTCCCCCGTTACCTCCGTGGCTGCAGGGGCACAGCTGCCTCACCCTGCCTCACCATAGGCTGCACCAGGGGCTGCAGGGGAATATCTGCTCAGGTGCTTGGAGTAACTCTTCTCCTCCTTCTTCACTGACCTTGGTAGTGTCTGCAGGTTTGTTTCTCTCACCCTTTCTCACTCCTTTCTCCAGCTGCAGTTCCACAGGTTTTTTTTCTCTCTTCTTAAATATGTTCTCACCAAGGCACTACCGTTGCCATTTGATGGGCTCAGCCCTGACCGGCAGCAAGTCCTTCTTGGAGCTGGCTTGTATTGACTCTATCAAACATGGGGGAAGCTTGCAGCAGCTTCTCACAGAAGCCACGCCTGTAGCCCCCATTACTAAAACTTTGCCACGAAAACTCCATACAGTCAGGAAATATTGCTTGATAAAAATGACTGTCATATTAAAATATAATACAAATTAAAGGATGATCAATTCCTCATGCAAACAATGATGTTTAGAGTGCTTGCAATAATTCAGACATCAAGACAGGGCATTAAAAATGTACAACAGAAAACAAATGGCTGATTTAACCTTTATACAGAGGGAAACCTGTGAACAGAAAAACTTGCTAAATAGACTTATGTAATAAGAATATGGTAGGAAAATTAACTCCAGATTAAAAATTCAGCAACCTTAATGCATTAAGAGTGTTGAACTAAATATTAATAAAAAACAATAGGTCATGGACATCTGAAACTTAACACAAGCAAGGACTTGCGTCTCAGCATTACAATGGAGTTTGTAGTTATATCATTCCACCTATGTGTGATATAGTGTAAATTTGTTCTTATATTTTATCTACGCTAAAGTATCTGTGATTATATCTTTGGACAAGTGTTCCTTGGGTGTCAAGTCAATGAAGTTACGAGAAACTTACACCTTGTGATCTTTCATCTTCAGTCTCTACAATATCTGTCATACAAAGGCTCAAACACATACAAAATATCAGACAAAGGTAAAACAGAGTTGTTGGTTCTTCAGAACTGCTGTTCCTGGAATTGACAATTTTAGACTGAAGATTCATTTAGAGCTGTGTTATTGTGTTATTTTAAAAATAATATTAAAAAACCACCGTCATATGAATACATTTACTGACTGAAAATCAACCTTGTAAAAATTACTAAGCATGAGAGACAGCTAAACTCTGTGTTCAGACAGTCACCATTTTGAAGACATAGCCTTGTGTCTTTTAAGAGACAAAACAAATGGATGCTTATAATTTATTTTAATACAAGAAAGAGTCAAATAGTTATGGTTCTTGTCAGAACTGAAATAAATATTCTGATGCTTTCATTTAAAAATGGAATTACATAAAGAGAAAGGAGTGCTCTAGATGAAAATGTGAAGAGTTGGGGAACCAGAAATTCTCAGAAATTCAGGTCCCAGATAAGTTAATAAATTTACATACAGAAACATTTCCCTGTTAATCCAAAATTGTCTTCTAAGAGGGACAATTCACAGAAGTTCCTTAGCAAAATCCCACTAATGAGGCTGTTCTGGTTTAGTCAACTTGCTTCCTGAGATTCAAGAATTACATGATCAGATAACTAGAAAGAAAATCTTGTCCTTGCTCAGCTATCTGAGGTTTACATATACAGAAAATAAATCTTATTCCATTTGTATGCCATCAACTTTTTTGTCCGTTTTCCTTTCAACTTGTAAAAAAACAGCCTACAAGATGACTGATGAAAAAAGTTTAATAGATATATTATCGACTGGAAATGAATGAAGAAAATTGTCTGTGTTAGTAACCATAACATCTATTATAAGTTAATGAATTGAAAATGGAGTTTACTTCTGAAGTCTGAAACATATCAACCATAAAAATAATTGATTTTGTAGGTGGATTATGACCCATTCATTTCCATTAATTGCTCTAATCTTTGAAAATCTAGCACTTCTGAATGACTCCAAGGCAATACACTCATTTATGTTCAGCCAAGAGACTTGTATTTATAGCCTATAAATTTGCTCACAGCATGGAAAATATCCTAGTGCTGTTACCTTATATGAAAGTGAAAATGTAATACTTTACATTCATCTTACCATCTGTTAGTTATATTCAATAGTAACTTGTGATTCATAACATAATATAAAGATCAGATATCTTTATAGTGTGTATATAGCCCAAAAAGATGAAGAACCTCAACCACATTCATTTAAAACAATATATTCATGGTCATTTAATGAGGAATTAGATTAGGTTCTCCAGAACATCCTACCACTGATATTTACAGGCTGTAAAATAAATGATCTATTAGCAAAAGATGGAGACAATGAAGTTCAGATAAATGAAATCAGATGTTGATTTTACCTTAAAATTTTGATTGTATTTTTATCTAAAAACTGCATTCTGTCATCTTGTATAAGGCATCCTGTAAGGCTACAAGGCATGCATAATTGCTTTGTCTGTCTATACATTTTTTATCCTGTGTAGAAGTTTAGAATCCACTCAAACATAAATTTGAAACAGAGTCTAAATTCTCAAAGATAAAAGGAATCCATGAAACTTAATTGCCACGGAGAGGAGTTGCAATTCATCAGGAGCACACATATGTATACCGGCAGAACAATCATCATGTATCTAGATCCAGGTACATGTTTATCTTATGCTCATTTGGGTATTAAGCTATAGAAATTAGGTGCAATTAATTTCTTAAAAGGAACTTATACGTTTCAAATATATTCCTCCCTTTACTATTTTTTTTGCCAGATTATAAATGCTTAAATGCCACAAAGTAATAATTGTCACAGATTGTAGTCCTAGTTGATGGCAGGATAGATTTTGTGTGGAGAAGTATTTAAACACTATTGAGGATTTTTCAAGGCCAAAAAAACCCCTTCATACCACCAGACCTGAAATTCACTGGAACAACATAAAACCTAGTGATTTAAAACTTTCTGGTTTTCACTTCTACTTAGATAATCTTACATTTTCATCATAATTTCACCTAGAAAAATTTGCATTAGTTATACATGAATGTCTTTTAGCATTACTAAACAATTAGGATTAATTAATTTCTATCTACATAACAGGGGGTGAGTTCTGAGAAAAGGTCTAGAAGCTGAAAAGAACAAATAATTAAGCTTAAATTTCCTTGTGGCAAAAGGGGATAGTACAGCATTCAAGATGGTGAAAAATAGGTGTAAAAAACTTCTCAGGCACTAAATATAATTTATAAGACTAAACTGGAATAGTGTACTCAGTTTTGTTGTGTGTATCTCTCTATAATTGACATCTATAGCCTGTAGAAAATAAAGCCACAAGTATGATTGAAGAACAAAATCAGTCCTAGACATATGTGTTGGAAATCAGATGCTGAAACTCAGTGGAAAGATATGACAACCTGACATGTTAAGAAGCAGTTGGAAGCAATTCAAGTGTGGACTGATGAAGACCTGTTCATTTATCATTCCCATGAGAACAGACATAGATTTGCTTAAAGCAACTGTGAATTATGTGGTATATGTTTCCTGTTCTTTATTCCTTTTACTCTCATGTATAAACATACACTGAGTTATGAAAACGACTAAACTTTGTAAAACAAGTTAATTTTATCAGCAAATTTGAGGAAAAATCACAAAAAGCTCATGTACTAGAGATTAGTTATAATGGAATGGAATAGTAGGAGAAAAGGTTCTTATAAGGGACTCCCCATGAGAGTGAAAAAAGGGATAGAAGCTTGTTACAAAGTCCAGCTCCATCTTTAAGCAGGAATGGCTTTGCTCTTTCACCTTTAAAGCTATCTAGAAACTCAGGCTTTGTTTGTTTTTTTTTACTTAAATGTGACCTTTCATGATTCGTGTTGTAGTAAGAGACACACTGTCAAAACTAAAGGAGAGAAAGTAGATCCACAACTGCTCCAAAAAAAAAAAATGTATCGTGTGGGAATTTCTCACAATTCAAAAATTCTTTTTCTTGGGCTTCTATTAATTTTTAAAATTGGTTCTACTGGGGTAAAATTAAGGACCTGAAAGCCATATACGCTGTATATAAGGGCAGTGTTGACCACCAGTCCAAGAAAAATCAAAGAACTCAATTTTAGCCTATGAGAATTGTGTCTTTCGGACAAAGCTCTACCAGTTGTAATGTTACCTTGGCACTGTGAGCAGGAAATTGGTCAATGCTGCTAGTTACTTAGGTAAAAATGAGTTTTGCGTTATATATTTTTTAAACAATCTTGGGCTAGATTACACTTATTAAAATGGAACTTGTTTATTAATTGAATTCTTATTTATAAATTTTAAAGCCTAATGAGTTGCATTCCATATTTTTTGTTTCAAAGTAAAAGTAAATTTTGTCACAGTCTTACAGCAAGACACTGCAATTTATAATTTCGAAGGTTAGAAAGTAATAACTTGATTTGTCTGCAGATATTGGTTTTGTATTTCTCTGGTACTGTGCAGAATTCTGGGTAAACATTAATTATTCATAGAACAATTAGTTTTAATTAGCACTTTTGTAGAGTCCCATATGGTTTCAGACATCCTTAGTTCAATAATGTAAACTATTTGACAGAAGATATTGTGAAAGATTGAAAAGCTTTACTGGTGTCAATAAATGGCATGAGGAGAAAAAAAACAAACCAAACAAACATTTATTTGGGCATCACAAAAAAAAAAATACAAACACTCTTGTATTTAAATCCCAATTCTGGACTTTGCTATTTCTTCAGTGCAGAATAAATTGCATGAGACAACCGTTTTGCCTCAGCGAAAAAAACTGAGCTGAAAACACTTTTTTTTTCTCATTTGGTGATCACTTTTCTCACACAGTTTAGTAAAATTGTGCCTGATTATGCTATCACAGTGTTATGAAATACTTACAGACTTGTTAGTTATATCATTTTAGTATGCATGTATTCAGATTCCAGGAAAGCTAGCATTAATTATCTTCTGATTACTGAGCTTTACAGATATTAGAGGCCTCTGCTGTTGCTTTCTATTCTTCTCTTATTCACAGAATCACAGAATCACACAATGTTAGGGATTGGAAGGGACCTCGAAAGATCTAGTCCAATCCCCCTGCTGGAGCAGGAACACCTCCTCCCCTCTTTTAGGTATAAAAAAAGAAGCAGAAGAAATAGCCATAGAAGTAGAGAGAAAACAAAGTTCCAGATGTAATAGATCAGAGTTTTAAAGTGAAGGACTTTCAAATTATTTTGAGCAAGGGAGATTGGAGATTATGCTATCAATGGAAAAGCCTAACAACTAGAAATTGGGAGTATAATAGGATGACTCTAGGTGAAATGAAGTGCTAGAACAAGTGCATTCTGGCTGTAGTTTGATAAGAGACAGTAACAGGCTTATTGGCTCCAGAGTGCCAAGGGTACCAGATCAAAACTATAAGCAATCAGAAGAATTCAATGATCTTGACTAAAACTTCTGTGTTAGTTCATAGTCTGTCGGAGACCGACTGACCAGTTATATTGGTGTTTCATCAGCTTGTATTGTAGCCGTCCCATAGAATTTTCCTATGTCTTTTTGATGGTCTCTACTCCTTGCTCTGTTAAACTGCTGTACTGTGTCAGGAGTCTTGCAGAAGACGTTTTACTCAAGCAGTTATTGATCTTGGGCAAGCCATGTCCACTCCATTGAATCTTGACTTACAGCTTGAAAAGTCCATTTGTTAGCGTGTGAGACTGTGCTATAACTCCATGTATGTAATAATACTAAGGGAAACATGCTGTAATGTTCTGGATAAGTGATCCTAGATACATGTAGCTAGATATACTCTGGTGGACGTTAGGGAAAAGATAACAGTATTGGGATATGCTTGAGGTTATTTTCATAGTTTTATTATATTTTCTAACTTCCTGGAAGTAGTTGCAAGCAGCCTGATCATTTATCAGGAAAATGACAGTCAACACTTTGAAGACCCTGTAAGTCCTAGCAAACATATTTTGCAGTTACTAATGAAAGGTTTTAGGCTTTATACTGACATAGAAGAGCAGGCTCTCAGTCTCACCCAAGCCTGTTTTGGCCTGAGCTGATTTTCGTTTGGTTTCACAAGTAGCTGGTGGCCAAGTGATCACTGCGGCACTTGCTTTGGATGAAGCTCTGTGAATGCCTCCTGTGGTGAAGTCTTACCAAGTGAGGAAGTCTCCATGCAGCAGAGTTGTCCTTTCTGTCAGTTCAGTTAGGGC
Source organism: Pterocles orientalis (assembly GCA_011057875.1). Lineage (NCBI taxonomy): Eukaryota > Metazoa > Chordata > Aves > Pterocliformes > Pteroclidae > Pterocles > Pterocles orientalis. The sequence continues at coordinate 257,249 of WKFP01014696.1, forward strand.
GGACTGTTGTGCAACTACCAAAAAACCTGGGAATCAATGTGAAAGTAACATACTTGCAGTCCACTTGGAGCATACAAAAATATCCCCAAGTAAACTGTGATATTGAGGAAGAAGAAAACAGTCATCATATTGTTCCATCAAACAACTCAGGCCATTGACAAGTTCTTGTAAGCTCTCTCTCCTTTTTCTTGAGATCATCAACTTTAGCACCCAGAGGAACAATTGAAGATGTAACACAACAGCATAGAAGGTGGATAAACACTAGCTTCTTGTACAGACATTTTATGTGTACTCTTAATGAGCTTTTTGGTGTTTATTTGGGCCATGAGTGTTAGCATTGTCTCAGAAACAGGGTTTGTTGCCCAATGTGCAATAAACCAATGCACACGCACAGAGCTGAGATATTGTTTGTTTGTGGCCCGTCTGCACAGAAATAGGTACTAGGTGGTAATTCCACAAAGCTAGCACACCCAGTTTCAGCCACATTGTGTATTTACACAGTTTAAAACATCAGTGCCACATCCTTCTAACTACAATTGGTTAATTTTTATCTCAATTATATTTAGTTAGTTCTTCTCTCAATTTGATTTAAAAATACAGTGTTCCTTAAATTCACTATGCGTGCTCAGTGAGTGGGGGTCTTAATTCAGGTGTGTTGTCCTGACACTTGGAGGTGTGATTTTTAATATTATAATTATATTAAAATGAGGATAGGTCACTCTTGGACAGTGCTAATCACTAACATGGCTGACTACTCCAAACATACTGATTATTTTCCAGGATGTTCCCATCTTCAAGGATAAATCTAACAAACCTCAGGCGATTAAAAAGTTTTTCTCAACAGTCCCAAGGACAGTCTTCCTAATCCACACAGAGAGTACATATTTGTTATGTAAACTAACTTAACTTGCAACAGTATTGTGTAATTAGGCAATATATCTGCTGTTTTGATTAGATTGTTAAGGTTAGACTAACAGCAAATTTCTGTCTCCATACATATTTTATATTCCTTTTGCCCATAATAAGATTTTGACTGTGGTACAGTAGAAATGTTCATTTTCTGGCATGACATAATGGGACATCTCGTCAGAGCTATGCTGAAATAACACTTTTTCTAGGCTGAAGTTGTGCATTTCTGAGACATTTTCAACATCAACTTCTGCTGCTCATTTCTGTTCCTCTCATGAACCAAGCCACTCTGTGGAACTTGTGCTTGGTCAATGCATCTGGCAATGTAACTGATACCATTAGCAAATTTCACCAAAATGACTGACCTCAAAAACATTATCTCTGAGCTAAAGGCAGACTGTTGATGTATAATCTTAATGAACTTTAAAACAAGCAATATCGCTTATTCCTAGACTTCTTATGTTAAACCCAAAATATAATCTGTAAAATTCACAACACATGGTGTCATTGCTGTGTAAACAGAAGGCTGCAAACAAACAGTGGCAGGCCAGATACAGCTGCTTCCTATAACAACTGTTGACCTTGAAAGAAGAATGCTGGAGCAGCAGGGATCTTCAACCCGAATTCGATTTTTCAGGAATTGCAACTAGCTATCCGCAGGAAAAACAAGCAGCTAGCTAAAAGGATACTGGAATACAGTGTGTCATCTCTAAGGCCCTTGCTACAAGTGTTTGATATGTGATCAAGCTAAGCCAGCAGCGATTCTGGTAAGCTGAGCATGTAACTGTACCTTGAATTACTTTCATGAATCAGCATGTGTAGACAGGATCTCCAAAAATAAATGTTGTCAAAGTAGTTTCACCAGATGATATAGATACACAGAATAAAGCTTAACATGTTGTCGAATTTATGATCTTATTTTGTATTCTGTAGGGTAAAGGGATAGAGGCACTGAGGAATTAGGAAGAGAATTTATATCTTGAGGAGAGGAGCAAAGTGTCAAGGTAAAATCTCAATAGACAGAAGGAAAACAACTCTCTATCAGAATGTAAGAACTGATTTGCACTGAAAGAAAGAAGAGGGAGAACAGTAGGGCTTTTCACTAGTGGGTGCGGTGGAGATAAATATGAACCATACATACTTACATTGACAGAAGCAGGAAATGGCAAACATGTCAGAGAGAAGAAAGATATCTCAAGATAGTGAAGGTAATTCTATATCCGATAGAGATACCTTCAGAAGAAAATTTAAGCCCCAAACAAATGACAGCTGATTAACTGTTGGTGGCTGGGGAGAAGTTAGAAGGAATGGCATCTGTGAACGAAAAAAAGCATTAAGAGAGATATTTGTTGAAAAAGAGAAATTAAATTATGTAGAAATGACCCAAAACCCAAGAGAAAATGAATGAATGAGATATTGCAAATGACCTGAAAAGAAACAAAGGAAATACCTGGCAAACAGGAATCTGAATGTGAAAGGATGGAACTCATCTTAAAGGTCAGTCATGTTCTGACAGGTCTTAATTTTAATGGTAATCTGGGCAAATTAAGGAGAAGAACATGCTAAAGGCAGAGAGGAGGAAGAAGATAAGGAGGGAGTATTTTTAGATGTCTGGAAAGTTTATTAAAGGCTGAGACGCTTGGAACAAAACTGTTAATAAAAGTTCCAAGCTCCAACCTTATACAGGTAGAACTTAAAATATTTTCCTCAGGATACTTCACTTTATAGGAATGGAGAACATTTTTATTTAACCACACATTCAACATTTTAATGAACTGTTGTTTCTTGCTATTATATATGCAGGTAGCATTCAAAATAGTCCTGAGTTCAAAAGCACTGCTCTTATTTCAGATATAAATGTACATATTGATTTATACTTAATGAAATACTAAATATGGAAATTACTATGAGGGAAGTAAATTATTCAGAGTAAATTTGACATATTTGTATAAAATAAATAATGCATCATAATTTATGGAAATATAGATGAATTTAATTTATTCAAAAATGACTGAATAATCTATGAATTTTAATATTTTTACAAGTTTATAGCACACAGAAATTGCAGATTATATGAACCTACCTTTAAAAAAAAATTTGAAATAATAGTAGTGGCCACTCTTGATCTTGCCAAACAAAGTAGCTTGACAGCTCTAATGGAAAGGATGGGATCAGAATTATTCTGAAGAGATGTATTTTAAAAGAAAGAGCATTCAGAGAAGCCTGGTATTGTTCCAAAGTACCCAAGGCCTGCTTTAAACAGTTACCTTTTTTTTTTCTAGAGTGGGTGATGGCAAGAAGAAGTGCCCAAACGGAGTCAGCACAATGCTCAGTGAGTGGTAAGGTGTGTGTACGCGAATGGACTGAAAAAACGGTCATGCTATGGCAATGGTCAGAACTCCACAAAGAATGAAAATTCTGTGCTATAAGCTAACACAGATACTAGAGATATCAATTTTTTCCCCTAGCTTTTCTCAGTCCCTTGGCTTTTGTAATAAACTTCTTAAGAGAGGTACATTTTGAATTTCTCTACCCAGATTGAACAGATTTGTTATGAAGGTGTCCTACTCCGAACTAAAACCCTGTTTTATTATGCTAGAACACTAGCTTTTGCATAGGAACTAAACTGTGGAGAGTCTAAACAGAGTCATATTTGCATCAATCTATCCTACAAACCATAACAAATCTTATTTTAGAATTTATTTATGATTTTATTAGCTTACTGAATGCTAGGAATAAAGTACACAACAGCACCTTTTTTAACATGTTAATAAAAAACAATTAAAAATCATGAACTAAAGAGGGGATAACATAGCTGATGTTCGTGTAACAAGACTTAAAAATCTACCTAAGTTTATAAGGGTAGACGAATGGAAGAGAAAACCTCTAAAAGTTACTGAAAATATATAAAATAATCATAGAATCATAGAATGGTTTGGGTTGGAAAGGACCTTAAAGATCATCAAGTACCAACCCCCCTGCCACAGACAGGGACACCCTCCACTAGACCAGGTTGCTCAAAGCCTCATCCAGCCTGGCCCAGAACACCTCCAGGGATGGGGCATCCACAGCTTCCCTGGGCAACCTGGGCCACTGCCTCACCACCCTCACAGTGAAAAATTTCTTCTTATTGTCTAGTCTAAATTTACCCTCTTTTAGCTTATACCCATTACCCCTTGTCCTATCACTACACTCCCTGATAAAGAGTGCCTCCCCATCTCTCCTGTAGGCCCCCTTCAGGTACTGGAAGGCTGCTATTAAGTCTCCTCAGAGCCTTCTCTTCTCCAGGCTGAACAACCCCAGCTCTTTCAGCCTGTCCTCATAGGGGAGGTGCTCCAGCCCTCTGATTAATTTTGTGGCTCTCCTCTGGACTCTCTCCAACAGGTCCATGTCTTTTTTATGTTGGGGGCCCCACATGTGAACACAGTACTCCAGGTGGGGTCTCATGAGAGCAGAGTAGAGGGGGAGAATCACCTCCTTTGACCTGCTGCTAATGCTTCTTTTGATGCAGCCCAGGACACTGTTGGCTTTCTGGGCTGCAAGCGCACACTGCCGGCTCATGCTCAGTTTCTCATCCACCAATACCCCCAAGTCCTTCTCCTCAGAGCTGCTCTCTATCCATTCTCCTCCCAGCCTGTATTTGTGCTTGGGATTGCCTCGATGCACGTGCAGGACCTTGCACTTGGCCTTGTTAAATTTCATGAGGTTTGCATGGGCCCACCTCTCCAGCCTGTCAAGGTCCCTCTGGATGGCATCCCTTCCCTCTAGCATGTCCACCACACCACACAGCTTGGTGTCATTGGCAAACTTGCTGAGGGTGCACTCCATCCCACTGTCCATGTCTCCCACAAAGATGTTAAACAACACTGGTCCCACTACCGACCCCTGCGGAACACCAGTTGTCACTCGTCTCCACTTGGGCATTGAGCCATTGACCACAACTCTCTGAGTGCGGCTGTTTAACCAATTAGCAAGTGGTGATTCTGTCAAATCCATGTCTTTCCATACTTCTATCTCTAGGTAGATCCTGCACTGAATAACTGGCCAACAAGACATCATTACGTAAAAGTATCATATAAACTTCCACTGTCCTTATTTTGCTGTGGATATAAATTTATAACCGTTATTGCGGTCTCCCTAGGTTTTTGGTTCTATCTGCTAGAGCCAGTCCGAGATCTCATGTTACAGTGCTTACGCCTCCACCTGGGAAAGAATTCTTTGCAACATAAAAGGCACTGGTAGCCATATACATTTGATAACACCTAAATTTTAGATGTGTAATCTTTGGAATGGAATCTGAATCTCACAGTATAGTACTTGTAGGGTTACTTGCTTCAGTCTAAAGCAATAGTTAAAAAGTAAAACACTCTTTAATATTTCTCAGTTAGAACTCCATAACTGAGTCTCCATCCTGATTCATAAATCAGGACTGCCTCACTAATTGTCTGTTCTCAATTAGTTTTCAGACCATGGTGGAGTTCCAGTGCCTACTATCATATGTTACTCTACTAGTTAGAATATTTGTCCGAGTAGAAGACACTAAAGCCAGAAGTGTCTCAAATTGATATTTCCATGACTAGTAGCATACTCTGCATCACTCAAATAGTCAGCTTTATATGTGCAGAGCGCAGAATATAGATGCTTACAGGTCTCTGCACTTAGAAAAAAGTGGGAGCCTAAGATTTTAAATGCTTCCACAGTTTGGCTCTTTACAAGTGTGATTTTGTTTCTATTTATTTCAGATTTGTAACTGTGTTTTGCCAATTGCCGGGGATAGCACAAAGGACAAAAGCACCAAATAAAAAAAAGTAAACTTATTTTTACTTATGTTTAAAGTGATAAAATAATAAGTAAAATAATACAGAGAAAATGAAGCAAGATAAGGTAAAGCAGCAAAATAATAAGCGAACTACTATAGCAATCATAAAACAAGGTAATGCACCTAATCATTACTACATAGAGATAGCGATAGTGATTAAGAAAGATACATCACCAATTGCCCTGTTAATACATTACCATCATCCAGATCCACAGTCACTGGGGAGCCTGTTTATAGCAAGGACTGGAGAGCCCCTTCTGGCAACTGGGAAATCTCTATACAGTGCGTCCACTGTATAGATGAGGCTTCCAATTTTCCCTGAAAACAGTTAAATAAACAACTTTCTCTCTTAAGCGGCAAAAAACATCTGGTGTAGTATTTTTCCCCTTGTTAACTTTTTTCCACACGCAGCCAGAACCCAAAAAAAAGTTAAGAAGAAGTAAAGGTATATGATTATCTTTGGTTATGCATCTCTAAACAAGCTGTCACCACCCTGTTACGTTCTGTCACACAGAGGTCTGTTTGTCAGTTTGAGATAGGTTTATTTCTTTTTGGTGAGTGGGGCTACAGTTACACAACTATTATTTTATAGCAAGCGTTACAGCAATGCTCTATAAGCGTTACAACAAAAGCTTTTATAAATTGGCATATATTCATAAGGTAATACATTGCGTATGTGATCAATATTATACATATTAGGAACATTGTTAGGTTGTGAGGTTCACCTAGAGGTCAACTTTGGTTCAGGGCCTCATTGCTCAGGCCCTAGTATTTCAAACTGTGAGTCTGAAATCCAACAGTAAAGTGTCCTGAACACATAATTGAGTTGGTTGAAAAAAATCTGTAATTGTCTTGACAACCAATGCAATTTTTTTGACATCAAAGAATCACGAATCTACTGTTTCAACTTCAGTGTATATGTTCAGATGAGTACCATTTTTTGACTGGGAAGGTTTGGCCCACCAACCTTTTTCTAGCTGGCTTAGAAAATCAGTGTTTTATTCAACAGAAATGGGTTTCAGGCAGAGATGTCTTTTCTCCAAGTAGTCATACAAATAACCAGGTAATATGATACGACAATACATTTAATAATTATTAAATGACATTTAAGGAATTGTTGTTTTGTTACATGACTAGGTTCGATTCAGATAGCAATACTGGTTACATTTTACAGTAATTTTATACAATTTAGTAAAGTTTCTAAACATATTGTGTCAAGTAGCCTGCCTACATGCTTGACATCAAACAGATGCTAAAGTTTTGCTGGCTCTTGGCATAGATGATATTCAGGTTTTTTGGTCTGGATATGCTCCTCTCTTAGTATTCCGAAGTGTCCTTATTTTCCCAAAATAAAATTGTGGAATAAGTAACATATGTTCTGATTTTTAATTTTTTTCTGACAATCCTGCAAATAAAAATTTGTCACATCGTGGCAGATCAAAGAATCTGGTAGTGCACCAGCATTTTAAACAGAAAATGGCATTTGGTCAAACATTCTTGCAGAGAAGGTTAAAAGGAATTTGATCAAGGTATGAAGCTTTAGACCTTTATGATAAAAGGAAACAGACTAGTTCATTTGAAGTTTGTACACGTAAAGAAATCTTGTTCTGAGTTTGCTTATTTTGAATAAAGGTAATTTATTACTGAAACAAAGTGATTAACATGAATTCCAGTAAACTAAAAAATTATTCAAAACAACTTTTGTTATATAAATAAACATTTTATTCCAAAACAGGTAAAGTCTATTAAGCGTATGGACAAGCAAAAACAAAGCTATCAGTTTTGGAGAAACCCTTGCTATCCAGATGTAACTTTACCTGACTTCAGGTATAACCTGCAAATATGAAGGAGTTTGCTGGTCCAGAACCCATTAAAGTCATGAAAAGTATTTGCTTTGGCTGTATCAGACACTACATGCTAACAGGAAAAAAAAAAAAAAAAGTTAGACATTGCAGAAAAAAACTTCAGGAAATCTTGATTTAGAAACAAAGTTTTCATAGCCCAAACAATTCACACAAGCATGAATTGTTACATAAGAGTTCACACTTTATAATCTTTTATTAATTAGACTTTACAAACCAGCTGTGCAATTTTCTTTACTAGCGTAAAATAAAGATAAATAAACATCATTACTTAAATGTTGGTTCATAGTGTATCAAGTGGTTTATTTATAGTACAAGAGAGGATCATTAAGATATTATGAGGGATAAGGAGACTGTAGCTATCAGGATCACATAGTCAAGCTATAACTTTGTTCTGGATGGATGGATGAGCACTGCTGAAAAAAAATGCCCCAAAACTTCTTGTCAATCTTTACTTCAAGTTTAACTCTACCTTCCCACTTATTTTTATTTTTTTTCTGTAATGTCTAAACTTTGTGTAATTCAGTTACATGTACCAAAGCTGCATATCCCTTGTGCTTTTCAGGTTGTCTATCACCAAGTATAAAAGAAAAAAAAAAAAGTAAATTCAGAAAAGAAAGTCTAATTCCAAATTTGCACCTGAGAAGCCAAAAGAAGCTTTGATACAATCTTCAGATTTTGCCTAGTTTATATACCACAGAAATTCCTCAACCTAGACTCTTCTACAGTTACAACTTCTGTTTTAAATTTATTTCTCATAAATCTTTGTGATGTTTAAGTACTGGGGCCTGAACAATAGGACCAAACTGGAACTGACCTCTAGGTGAACCCCGCAACTTAACTATGTGTATCTAACATGCATAATAATGATTGCATGGGTAACGTATTATGTTAGTCCTTCTTAATATGAATGTGTACATATATATGTCTTTTGAAAGCCTTGCTATATTGCTCATAGTGTGACAGTGACGGCACTTTTTAAAATAGACAATGTTACTTGCTGAAGTAGACACGCTTATCAAGCAATTGTAACAGATCAAGAGACCATTCTTAAATTAACCGACAGACAGATCTACCTTAATTTAAAGCATGTCACAAGCCCTGAAATCAGCAGTCAGGCCTTGTTGGGAAATTTGTGGTTAAAGCTAACCTAGAAAAAAAATACATCCCCTTGAGTTCCTCCTAGAGCCCTGGTCAGGCTCTGGCAGGAACCCAGCGGGGAGGCAACACCAGATGTTTCCACACAAAGAAAAATGTAAGTCATCTCTACTTGCTGAAATGGATATTTGAGTATTGTAAGAGTTGTACCCTCTTGTAGCAACTTCTGGAGACCTCACCCACGAGTGGACACACTGCATAGGACCTCCCAATTGCCAAGAAAGGCTCTCCAAATCCTCACTGCAATCGGGGCTCCCCAATGACTATGAATCTGGATGATGGTAATGTATTAGGGCAATTGGTGATATATCTTTCTTAATTGTTATATTTAACTGTGTGTAGTAATGGTTAGGTGCATTACACTGCTTATTTTCTTTGCTGCTTGAAACAAGAATGTAATAAGCTTGTCTTTTTAACTGCATTATTTTATCATTGTATCATTTTGAAATAGACAGTAAAATAAACATACTCTTTCAGTTGGTGTCTGTGTCCTTTCTGTTGACCCCATTCATTGGCATAACAGGTGTGCAGTTGGTGGTGGTTTCTTCATATATGTTTTCTCTTTAAAAATTTTAGGACCAGGAAATGTTATTCACCTTTGACATTTCACTTATTAAAGGCAGATTTTATCCAATGCTTAGCTATAGAAAAATTGTGAGATTTTCTTAAGACTCCTTCTATGACAACCATTTTGATAATAAAGACTACCGGAATTAAGGTAGACAACTGATGAAGATATGATAAATGTTGGTAAAATAAAGCACAAATAATCTACACAGACAGAATACATTAATTGTAGTAACTTTCATTGTGTTAAAGTAGTCCTCAGGCTGTAATGAAATAGCTCACTCTTTTTCTACATTTCAAGTTCATTACATACGAACAGTTTGGGTGATAATCATAGAATCATAGAATAGTTTGGGTTGGAAGGGACCTTAGAGATCACCTACTTCTAACTCCTCTGCCATGGGCAGGGACACCTTCCACTAGACCCGCTTGTTCAAATAACAGCTATTAAATTAAATCTATGTTAGTGTTATCTTCACCTGGTCTGGCACATGAGGTTTCATGTTCCATCAGCACTTTGGTCATTGTAGCTCTTTCCTTAGGCATTCCTCAGCATCCCTGTGTGACCCCTGCCACAGCGCAGCCCACAGCTGGATGGTTACATGGAATGGGCTGCTCCCAGACAGCATCCAGTCCCATGTTTCCAATATCTCCTTCCAATGTTAATAAATCCACATTTCAACTAGCACTGTAGTTCCATCAGTTTCAGAAAATATCACTCTGGATAATTTTTAGCCACAGGCCAAGCCAGTATAGCTTAATTTTCAAGAATGTTATTCCACCACAGTAGGGTACCAGTATTCAAAACCTTATCTTGCTACCTTACATTGAGATGTACAGAAAGCTTAATGATACAGAACTGGCTAAGTGGTAGTATGGACAGGCTAGAAGTTGTGGAAGTTTTGCAGCCATATAGAAGAGTGGTAAATGTCATCTACACAGGACACGTTAATTTTTGTGCTTGTAGTCAGATGCCTCCCTCATTCCAGACACTCTGCTTTCACCTCCTGGAGTCTGAGTCAGCTTTGCTTTTCTCTGCGTGGCTTTGCCTGCAGGTCTAGTAGTATGAGACACTGTGCTGCCAAAGTGGCAGAGGTTTTTTTCTATTGATTCTATTCCTGCCTTTTCAGAACTCACTGTTGGCTCAACATATTTACCATCAAGAGAAGGATGAACTTTTCTTTTAAAGATAATTGGCAGTATGAATGAAATACCGTGCAACGAGTTCTTAGGTAAATTCATGTTTTAAAAATCTTGCAAAGAGCAGGCCATAGATCACACCATAGATGACATTTTGTTATAGAAAAATTGTTTACTTATTCAATAAACTAATGTTCCGCTATTATACATGCCATTTTTTATGATAAACTTGTGCAAGCAATGCAGACATTTTAGAATGACTGGAATTACAGGTCTACAATGGACTGATTCAGTTTCAGAGCCAAAGTGAAGAGGAGAAAACATAGCAACATATTTTACCTTCTTTGTCCATGCAAAACAGAAACAAATTTCAACTTTATATCTACTTTTTTTTTTTTTTTTTCCTAAATACTTGAGGGGAAAGACAAATCAGCAAGGAAACTACAGCAAAAGACTCTGTGGAGGTACTGCTATTACCCAACAAGAAACATATAGAGGCATGACAGGGGCAAGGTTGTGGTACAGAGGCAAGTTATTCCAGAATCATGCTTGCTTTGTTTTGGCTGCCTGAATATTTAAACATGCCATAAAACTGGGATGAACTCAACTACTGTGAGATCGAACTGATTCTGCTCAATAGGGAAAGAAGGTGCTCTGGAAGTTCAGGTTTCAGTATTATGCTCAACATTTTTTTATGGATAAAAAAGAAAGAAAGAAACATACAAAGACAAGAACTTATAATTAAGATATTTGAAATCTTAATGATCTAACTGTAGAATTACTATTAGTCAAGATTTAGTTACTACAGAAAAAAAGAAAGAAAAAGAAAATGAGGTAATACCACTCTTGCAGGCAAAAATCTCATTAACAATGAAACAGTAGAAATTGTTGTATGAACACTATATAATATCTATTCCTGTATATGGTGTTATGGTCACCCTTCCCCAGCCTCTCTGGGATCAAGTGAAAACAGATCATCAGGCAGTTCACGACAAGCTCAGACAGAGCAAGCATGTCAAGTCTTCATTCCCAGGCCTTGCAAATGCAGTACAATACCCATGGCTTGTTACAAGCAATGGCAATACTCATAAATACAGAACTTTACCAGGCTGCCTCGGACATTGCAGCTTTCAAGCATGTGTGTAGAAGACTAGCAGTTCAGTTGTTGCAGAATATTTTCACTGCTGTGACTCTTCTAATCAAGTACAGAATGGCAACCCTCTCCACTTTAAACAGTGTGCAAAAAACAATTAAAAATAGAAACACTCAGTACTAATAGTACCATAATAATATTATGTATCACTGACAATTATAACCTTTTTGTCTTCTGATTTAATAACAGCTCTTGCCAAATCTCCAATATTAACAGTGTTTTTTTCAGCTAAGTCACTCAAGTGTGCTCTGAAAAAGTGCTTTTCAGAGTCTGACTTTTTAAATTAATACATTAACGTGACATATTAAATTCAACAGACCATCAACCATATTGTTACCAAGCAACTAATGACAGTTCATTACATGTTTTGTATGTTTTAGAAAACAAAGCCATGTTTCAAATTCCATTAAAAAATGTATTTGTATTTGTAATGCTCTTTATAAAAATCCAGCACTTCTTGCTGTGCTATTTTTCTACGGTTACTTTATAGTTATATTATCTCAACTTCAGGTGGGAAATAGCCCCGAAATAGCCAACCCAGCAAGGGGCATCATCTTATCTCCTTGCCCCTCCCATGGTACCAAAGGCAGCAGGGACAACACAGCCCATCCTCATGGCACTCTGGAGGACATGCCTTGGTTTCCTTACACCAGAACCTGCACAGCCTCAAAAAATCTCTGAATTGGTGGCTGAACCCGAGGGGAAAGGTGTTAAATCCCCCAGGACAGAAAGACCCTCGCAGGCCAGAGATGCTAGCTGTGCCCCAGGCCCCGCTGCTGGCATAAGCTGCTCCCCTCCCCCCCCGCTACTTGAAAGTAACTCCCAGTCTTGTCTCCAGTCCATGGTCACTGAAACCATTGGATTTTTGTTTTCCTTGATCAGCTTTGGAAAAACCCAGTTACTTGTGGTGTGGGAAAATTACGGCTGAAAGACACACTGTCCCCAGCAATATTTTCTTAATTTCTCGTGCAACAGGTCAGAATTCTCTGAGCACTACCAAAAGGATTCCTTATTTCAGAGACCAGAATTACTTTTGACTTTGCTCATAGGGCTGATTGATTATTCCTTGTTCTTAATCTGTCACATGTTATTGCGTCGTTGACAACTGTTTTTTCTGTTTAGTTCCAAGGGAAAATAAAAATTTTTGTTACTATTGAAAAAGTAACACAAGGAATAAAAGAAACCAGCAGTTCTGTTGTTTGCATCTTCTTCAGAAACGTTGGATCTGATTTCAATGCTGAACAAATATTTGAAGTAGCTTTTGTAAACTACTGCATACATTTCCATTAGAGCAACTGTTGAATGTTAATCTACTGATTAAAAAATGCAGGACATCACAGAAGAAAATTGTCAGTAATGTTTCCACCTCATGCTTTAATAAAATTTTTGTAGGAACAATCCTGAAATGTAAACCAGACTTTAAAAAAGAAGCTTACAAAAAGAGCTTCAGTTAACGTATTAATGAAATAAGAGCAGTTGCAAGAGTTTTACCAGAGCATTGATGTCTGCTGAAGATTTCCTGGAAAAGAAAAATGAAATGGCTGGATATTTCTTTCTGTTGTTTTAATTTATTTAACTTCAGTATCATGGGTGTTCTGGAAAAACTGATATTTTGTATTTCTTAGCAGTAAAAGAGACTTCATTGAGAAAAACAACAATAACGCTGCCCCTCCAAAAAAAGAGAGTTTTACTGAGTACGATTCATAAATTATGATCCTATTAAACATTGAAAATACAGACTATAATATTTTTTATTTTTATTTTACTGCATTTTTTGTTACCAATACTTACTTAATACGGTGATATCATCCCCAAGATATAAAAAAGCAACAGAATTTAATTTTTTTATTGTTTTGCAAGTAAATTTCATCATTAACAAAGTTAAATAACATCCCTGAATCTTTATTTCAAGATAGCATACTGCATATTAGCTGTAAGCTGCAAGAGGTTTCAAAGAAAGAAGAGTTAAATAAATTTAGCAGTAGTCCTCACAGAGTTCATACCAAAATGCAATGAAGAAATAACTTTGAATATTTTTTTTATTATTTCTGAATTATAGAAATAATAAAAAAGCTTATTCTACTTCTGGAGTTTCTGTTGCTCCGCCATGGCTCAAAAGCAAAAGACTACGGTGATACCTTCGTAGGATTTATTAATCTAGGGAAATATAAAATATTTAAGACTGTAGAACTGGCAGTGACTTTACAGCCTACGAATGTAATTTCACTGTGTTTGGAAATGGACAGTCCTAGTTTGTAATTAACTAGGAATGGTGACAATTTCAGTAATTTTCTTATCTATGAAGAGGCTCACTTATTATCACCCTAAATAAGTAAAGAGCTTTATGCCATTACAAGAAGGTGAAAACTCAGATTGTATGGGCAGTATGAGAATCCAGTACTGTCTAACTAAGACAAAGGCAAGGTCATGCTGACTTAGAATTAAATATGCATATGTTTTATTTTTCTTTAAGCTCCCTTAATTGGCTCTTCTACTTAACCACAATTTTTGGAGAAAAGAACTCAATGTTGGACTGTCAATTTTAATACATCTCCACTAATTAGACTGAATGCAATGTATATTCTATGTACAAATCTAAAAAAAATTTCCTAAAACCTGAAGAATTTCCTTTTGCACTTCTGTCTCAGTTATGTTACCGAGAAATAACGGTTGCTTAAAAGGAACTGTTCATTAAAGAGTTTTAATTTTAAATAAATTAAAAAATAAAAGTACTTATAAAATAGGGAAAGGTTACATTGATATTGTAAATGTAAACTGACATTTACAGGAGAAAGGTGATAAAGCTGGCCAAAGACAGATGTGGAATACTGATGTCCAGGTGGGTTTAGAGACAGAAATATGTTTGTTTTTACTCACAATCTGGGAACTCATATCAGTCATATAAATCTGTTACTAAATCTGAAAGACAAAATTATCCATCATTTTTCAGAGAATTAAAAAAAGAAGTGCAAAACATTTCTGAGTAATCTATGGCACGTGTCAAAATTGTAATTCAAAGTCTTCTATTTCAGGATTATTTGAGGACCATTTCAGCCATTAAATTAAGGCATTATCAATATTATTTATTATTATTTTTATTTTTATTTTAAATCCTGAACGTCATATAAATAACATTTGTGCCTTTTCAAAAAGTTGACTAAGAAACCTCTGACACTTTAAGCATGTTTTAATGAATCTTGATATCATAAATATCCCAGAAAATTTGGAAAGCAAAATGATAAAATAAATGACTCTGATTTCCCAGCATTCTTTCTTTACAATGTAAAATAATTGATACTTGTGATGCAGATAAAAAAATTACAGGAAAGCAGAATAATTAATAAGTAATGATTAATAACTGAGAAACGGTTTTATGGAAAATAGTCTAGTAAAATAAACATGCTATTTATTGATGTAGTTATGGTTAATAAGGGTAATTGTATCCTCACAATAGTCCAGTAGTTATCATCTCTCAACCAATGAAATTGGGAACATTAACTTCCATAGAAGCATAAGTGGAGACAACAGGCACAATGTTCAGACTGCGTTCCTTTCTCCCAATTCTTTCACTTCTTTTGAGATTCCATCAGACAGATTCCACCAGCCAGAGATCTGGTATAAGCAAGTTCATGTATCACAGAGGGAGTCACAGAAAAAGACAGGAAAAAACTGTATCCAACAAGGACTGCATCCATGCAGAGGCATTCAGGAAAGGGTTCTGCCCTTTAGTTTAGCAATCTAGGCCTTTGCAACAAATCATTTAGGTCTACACAGGGAAATCTGACCCAAAACTGCAGCTGGAAGGAACAAATATGGAAGCTGTCAAAATGAATAATGTTTAGATAATCTCCTGTTTATTTGCCGTAGGCTCCTACCCAATGCTCATATGCTAGTGGTCTCATTTTTTTTATTTCCTCTTCTGTAATGTCTCCACTTTTCTTCCATCCCTGTTCTCTGCCATACCATCATTTTATTTTATCTTTCCTGTTAGATAATTGCCATTTAAGTAAACACAGTAACAAAACTTTTTCTACCGAACATCTTACTCGGTCTACCTAGACATTGACACCCTTGCTCACACTATCTTTGACTTGTATGTTGTGATGGGTTGGCCCTTGGCTGGGGGCCTAGCCACAACCACTCACTCACACAGTTCCCGCCCCCATCCAATGATAGGGGAGAGAATTAAAGGGGTAAATGGAAAAAAACATTTGGAAATGGAGAATTTAATGAAAATAATACTATATACAAATATACAAATAAGTGACACACAGTGATACTGCCCCCCCCACCCGATGACCAAAGGCTCAGCCTGTTGCCAGCTACGGATCCCAGAGCTACACTCATGATTCCCCCAGGTGGGGGGGGTTCACCACTCCTGGAGGCACTCATGGAACAGAGATAACAGTCTGAGCCAGACCGAGAGCTGACCGGAGTGTGTGTGGGGGAGGAAAGACCTTGGGAGAGCGAATGAAGACGTCTGAAGCGAGATGATCTGAAGCCCAAGGGAAGCAAAAGGGAGCTATCTCCCGGAAGGGTCCTCACCTATATACTGGGCATGATGCGCATGTTATGGAATATCATTGGTCACTCTGGTTCTGAATTTTAACCTAAGAGCAAATCCTAGGCTAGCAGCTGGACTGTATGCCAACCCCCAGGCCTCCCCCCGCTCTGTCTGAGGAAAGCAGAGAGGCTGAAGGTATGTGTCCTTGGAGTATCTTAGCAATAATTATAAACATTCCTTTTTATCAGCTTTTCTCCTGAGCATAAATCCAAAACACAGTCTCCTGCTAGCTAGAAAGTTAACTCTTAGCTTAACCCAGGACAACATTCACTGACTGACTTTTGGAAGAAACTGCTGTTTTAAATATAATTTTTTTTTGTATTGTGGCACCAAAAATAGGATACGTTTGGTTTATTCTGTCACTGTCCAGTAATATGAATGATAAAGATCTCAGCTTTATGAGTGAATTAGTGTGTAAATTTGAATTTCTGTGTTTTAAAAAGGGTCAGGCTAAATCCTCATAATGATTCCTTTTAACTTTAAAACTAATGAAAGTTACTCTTCATTCAGTCTGCATTTCCTTGCAGCAGTGTGCCAAAGTTTTGTTCCCCTTTTGGAAAGGAAATGATTACGGATTATCTAAGGTAATTTAGGACACAGCCCATGTGAAACTGGGCCAAGAGAGTGTGCCAGTGGGATAGCAGATGTGGAATTTACTTATCTTCCCTTATTCAGATAAAACACCTCCAAAAATGACTTTGTAATAATTACTTAGCTCTTTCAAACTCCAGGCATAGCCTTGCTTGGTTTAGGTAAGTATTCATATGGGGACTTTTTGGTTAGGGGACAGGGATGGAAACAGCATTGTATTCGGCAGTGATTGGAAGTGGTATAGGAATAGCAGTACCATTGGCTGATAAAGATTTGTGTTGTGATTCAAAAGAGATCTGAGGGAGCGACGCTCATGGCTAAGGATCTAAATTTGGACCAGATACTGGTAGAGAGGAGTGATATACTCTATGGCATTGTAATGTGACAGAGCTTTCATGTTCCTGTGTAGCATGGTAAGCAGCAGGGAGAGACAGAAAGAGAGTCAGACAAAAGATGGTTTTGTCCTCTATTTGTTGACATAAAGGAAAGTTAAGGTGTCCAAATACTCTTGTAAGGCAAAGCCACTGTGCTTTAATTCAAATAATATAGATCTGTGTTTCAAGCCTTCTAAAAAAACCGTATAATAAATATGTCAGTGGTTGCTTCACAGAGGAGTGTGGCAAGGTGAATGCACGTTTGATAAAGGGTGAAATGAGAGCATGGTGGAAAACAAGGGTGGATGCAAACCTTGTTCTCTGATACCTGGTGTAAAAACTTTTCCAACATTTTTATTGTAAAAGTTGGTATAATAAAACATTACTTTCCATAGGTATTTCAGAATTATAATAAAATATACTGTATATACTTTACCATCCCATGTAAAATTAAACACAATGAGGAAGAAGTGTTCGTAGAAGTAATTGAATAGTACCCAGAATCCCAAACCTCTAAAAATGTGTTCTACCAGTGTTGTTTTAATGCTTTGCAAGGTGAGACGATTCAGATATTTAGTGTCCAATAATGGTTTTTTGTGTGGACAGAAAAAGAGAAAACAGAATGGTCCACAGTTTTTGCAAACCAGCAGACATCACAATTTGCCAGCTGTTCACATTATTTTTTGTTAGTTTAACATGTTTCTAAACTGTCACAAATCATAAAATCTTTTGACCAAGGAGCTATTTGGCATTAAAGATGTACAAGGAGAGGAACAGATAACCAAATAAACTGATTTTGCAGGATGAAAGAACTTTATAAAATTAATATTTGCAAAATAGTCGATATTATAATGGGAAATGTATATAAGAAAAATTATCATAACTGTTATATTTGCTATTATGTAACTTCAGCATGTTTAGAATCTTTGTATTGTGTTGCTATACTTTAAGATGTGTTTCTCTTATCTATGAATAGGTATGTAGTTTATACACAATTTTCTTTTCATTTACTGAAGCGTCTGCTGAGGTTTAACACTAAAAATATTTCTGTCATAAACTGTGAGCCAAAATCCGCAATGTCTTAGATTAGTATTAATCAAATACATACACCTGCAGAAGCCGTGATTTTCTAAGCTGTTGGTATAGCCAAGAATTCTGTAGTTGTTACTTGCACAGTGGGGTTAACGTACACAAAGGATGCTATTTCTCCTTTGACAAAACATTTTTATACTGTATTATCAGCAACATATAAATTATGTTTTCCTTAACTAAACATGAAATGAGAGGAGGAAGAGGGAAATCTATAAATTGACCCAAATTTTATGGCTTTATAACTTCCCTTATGCAATTTTACTTTATAAACATACTTTTAAGAGAATGTAATATATTTGCAAAGTAAGGTGGAGTACATCTAGGATTTATAAACATCATCAAGCAAATGGTAAATTAAAATAACACTCAGAGCAGGAACAACATGAAATTAAAAATGCCTTTGGAGAACTACCTTACCAATTATTTCAGGGCGGGCTTGTGTGTGTGTGTGTGTGTGGCATCTGCCTAGTGCTGCATAGGCAACAAAAAACTCTTCTACTTATAAACAATTTATTCTGCAAAGTCTGTGGAACATGAATTTTGCACTTGCTGGTCTAGTGAGCAATTAAATTTCTTCTCTTTCATTATAAATAACTGGGAAATGAAATGAAAATTTTATGCAAATAAATGGCCATGATATAAAGAAAAATTGACACGGTGGAATTTGTTCATTTGTAGATATATTTTCTAGATATAAAGAGGTAATAAATTCTGAAAATGAAGTGATTAGTGACAGGCAAAGTTTTTTTCTGACAGAATGTTTATTATTTTAGAATTTATTAAAAAAATATTAACCAATGTTTTCCACAGAAAACAGGATCTTCACCAATATGAAACTTGTTTTGTACAGTTTTTTAGTTGGATTTTAAATAAAATGCACATTTTCCTTTGATCCTTTATTTCCTATATTTTGAAAGCTGAAATGTTTTAGAAAATATTTATTTTTACATTCATTTTCCCATCTTCTTTTCTCTTACCTTCTTTCTATCTTTTTTTTTTTAATTGAATGGGTAAAAAGGAACATCAGTGTTGTCTAATACTGGATTGAGCCTTTCGTTGTTTTCATTTCTCTTTTTAATTTTCTCTTTTGTTTTGAAGTTTCCTTAACTGAAAAAAATTTCTCTCCTTGCCTAAAACCAAAATTATTCCAGAATATGATTATATAAGAAATTTAATTGTTCATAAACTCTTGAGACTCTGATTAATATTTTGAATGCTGTGTATGACTATATCAAACTAAAATTTGAGAATAAATGGTCTTTATCTATCAATATATTTAAGCTGAATGAAAATTTATAGAGCTGCTGAATAGTAAGCATTAACTAAAAGTTGTCCTTCATAAAACGCAAACATTTAGGAAACACATAGCTTGCTAAAAGAAACATTTTAGCTATAGGGCTAATTAGCAGAGCCTTGTGATCAGCTGTTAGACCTGATGAGGGAGGTACCTGAAAAAGGAATCTGAAAGTTATAAAGGCCAGGAAAGGAGCCTTCAGTAGCTTGATTTCAGCTTGAGAAGAGGTGACCAGAGGAAGAATGGGAACAGGGTTTTGTAGTAGCTTAGTAGTATAGTTAATAAAGAACAGAGAAGAAAAGTTTTAAGCTGTGTCCTGCAGAAGTTATGAGTACATACAAATTTTAAAGAGGAATGGGAGTTAGACACAGCATTTCTCTAATGAGTAGTATCTTCATGTGCTTTAGTGCTAAGAAATGAAGTGGTTTATGTCTTTGATGTATGTATGTTACAGCTTAAACACAAACCAGAAAGTTTACAGCTTCACATTGGGGAAAAGGTGTACTGTGGTCCACTAAAAGAAATCTGTGGAATTAGCAGTAGAACCTAAAAATAGATAACTTCCTCTCACAGGAGTAGTGGCTTAACAGATGGCTTACATATGGAAATTTTTTGGGATCCTGAGAGAAAATAATGCCAGGATTTTGTTTTGATTGATGGTATAAGGTGGAGGAGAAACAACAACAAAGCACCATGTAGGCATTCAGGATCTGCCTAACTTGGCCTTAAAAAAGGAAATTTATTTACATACACATTACAAATCTCATTAGAAGATGCTGATGTTATTCTGCTAAAGGGTGGCTGTTTCCATTCTGCGCAATCTGTTAAATGTTCTTCACACTCTCACAGTGGTGTAACGTGTTAGAAGTTACAAACTGTAGTCTTGTAACTAGCTCCACGTACCTTAGAATTGCAGACCCTTGGAGTTTGTGAATAAAAACTTTCTGAAGTACTTGCTGAATGCAAAAAGACTGTCATCTCAACTTTTTTCATTATGTGTGGAATACATATTCTAAATTCTCTAGCTTCTGTCTGAACATAAGTGTTTCCCATCTACCCATAATGCAAATACAAAGCAGCCTATTTATGGAAAGAACTATAGAAACAAAACATTCATAACAGTAAATTAATAGGAAAACACTTTTTGGCTGATATGACCATGAAATATATTACACTAGCTTTGCTTCACTGCCTTGTAAAAATATACTTGTCTTAACATTGTACAAGCAGAAAAGTGTTGTCCTCTTATTGTCCTATTACCATTTCATTAATAAGTTGTTTTACTACAGTAAAACGGTAGTGTACAGTTTTAATCCTACCTCTATTCTCACTGTCCTGACACCTTAAGTCGAAATGCATGTGAACCAAAACATTTATTAGGGAAGTGTCACTGTTTTTAAAGGCAAAATTATGACCGATAGTGATTGCATTGGTTTTAAGAGTATTTGTGTTAGTGTTCATTCAAGAAGCATTGCATGTATTAGAAGTAAAAATCTGGCTTTTGGCAGATGAGTTTATTCTTTAACTTCAATTGATTGAACCTCTAAGTTAAAAGAATGATTAAAAGATGGAACCATGGGTCACACTCTAATGAGAATACCTTGCTCCCAAGGTTTGTTTAATATTTGAAAATGTACTTTGAAAGTGTAGGGATAAAAGTTGTTTGAAAGTGTGTAATATTTTTCATTCTCAGGATCTGAATTATGGTCTGAACTGCAGAACTTCAGCCGGAATCCCAAAACATAGACCTTTGCCTACAATCCGCTTGCCTTCTCTACAATAAAGAAAGAGGATGAGAGGTAGGGCAAAAAGGTTTGTCCATGCTCCTTCCAGTGTGGTCCCACTGATATATCACTTAATATATCCATCTGTCCATTGCCATGTCATGGCAGAGCTGAACAGTTAATTGATTTTGGTTATCACAGCTAGTAGATCACTAGTACCTAGAAATAGCTGATATAATTCTCAGGGTCTGGAGGGACTCCTGAGGTGAAGTCATTCAACTATGCATCCAGCAAAAAGCTGGATTTATTGTCTACTAGACCTCAAAGACAAGGTTGAATAGGAATCTCGCATGGATCTGCTTCTCGTTTGTGAACAACATAATGTAATTTCAGTACCCTCTGTAACTTTAAGAATTTTCTTGTACCTTTCCTTTCTGGTAGGCCTGTGAGTAAAGACATTTTAACTGGTTTGAAAAGTTGAATGCTAGATAGTTTTTATCTGTGAAGGTGTTTTCTCACAGCATGTGTTTTCCTCCTGGTATTAAGAGACAAACTACACAGGTTAGATTCCAAGCCTATTCTCAACATAAGAGAATTTGTTCAGGTCTTGGTCCTGAATTTTTTTTCATCATTGCTTAAACTAAAAAAAATTGTTTCGTCAAACATTCTGGTTAAGGTCTCCCTGACAGCTGTATATGTGGGTTTTTTTTTCACTCATCAGGACTGACCATTTCTCCTGTAGTAATAAGTTGAGTTTGTGAAGCTAGTATCTGTTGGGGTATGAGTCTCTCACAATACGTAGCTAGAAACTTTATATCCCCATTTGGCCTACAGTTGGTGACACAAATATGTCAAGTATACCATGATAGCACCCTTTTAACTTTTGAGAAGTCTCTTTCACTGCAGAAACCATGTGAAGGAGTTAATGAATGACATGATTTCTTCCACTGCTATTGAAATCAACATGGCTTTCCTTCTCTGTAGTTTACAAAAGATATGGTAACACAGTGAAGAGTCTATATTGCTTTGCCCATAAGGCTACAGAGCCTCTAGAAATGAAGATATCTGAAGCCCCAAAAATGTCCAGGATGTGCTGCACTCATTATATCTATTATAGATAAACTGTCCAATTATGCACTGGTATATGAACAATAGATTACAGAAAAACATTTCTGGTCCTTCTGCTCTCATAAAGGCTAACTACTATAGAAGCTGGAAAATTAAACTGAACTGAGGAAAAGACTTGTAAATCATAGAATTTTCCTTTTCCTACATCTAAAATCCTTCTTTGGATGATAATTAGATAGTGGGATGCAGCATGGAAGTTTTCAGATGTGAAAAGAAGAATGTTAGAAGGAGTAGGCACTACCACACTCCTTGTTTTAAAATACTGTGATGCTTCCAGTGGTTGAGGGAGGACTTAGAAATCTAATTCTAGGGCATAACATCTGCCTAAGAATATTTCCTTTGTAGTTTGAGAGAAGCAAACAAGACACTAGTTATACTTCTCACCTTCTCATTTCCTTTGGTTACATTAGATGGCACTTGCTCAAACCAACTTTCACAAGCTCTAGGAAAGTTCTTAAATACCCAGCCTAGTAAAAAATGGTGCTGCATTTTTTAACTGGTGTTAAAAATCTCCAGGACTGTCTTATGACATCAACCACCAGGACTGACAGGTACTGATTCTAAATGTGCTTTGGATCAGTCCATTAATCAGAATTTTCATGTGTGAGAAGCACCTGCAGTTCCACTGACATAGCAAGTACTCAGTAGCTATGAGAATGATACACCAGAATGGGAGGCATGAAAAGGCAGATGTAGTTTTTTAATTGGTTGATGTTTTAATTTCTTTACTTAATTTACCTTTATGTAAAAATAAGGGTAATACTCGCTGCTTTTTAAAAATTCTCAGAGTACTCTGGCATAATGATAAAAGGTTCTTGCTCATTCTTGAGAGGCATCACTGTACAATTCAATTTGCCAACAAGTTGTATTTAGAGACAAAAGTAAAGTTTAACTGCTTGAAATGATTTTATGAACATGAGACATACAAAAATACAAACTTTTACTGAAAATTCTCTAGTCCATTGATATCTCATGAAGAATTTCTCTTTAAATAGAACTTATATGCAGCTTGCCCCATGCCAAGGACAAAACTGAGACTAACAGTTAACCTACTTTTTCCTAATCCTAACCCCTAGCACTAACCCCAACCCCTAACCCTAACCTTAACCCTAACCCCTACACCTAACCCTATATATAATGCTAACCCTAACCCTAAACCTAACCCTAACAACCCCTAACACTAACCCTAACCCTAACTCCAACCCTAACCCTAACCCCCAAACCCTAACCCTAACCCCTAACCCTACACCTTAACCCTAACCTTAACGTTAACTCTAAAATCGCAACCTTAAACCTAACACTATCCCTAACCCTAAACCTAACCCTGACCCTAAATCTAAACTCCTAAACTTAAACCTAACCTTATCCCTGACCCTAACACCTAACCCTAACAATAACACTAAAATTAAAACTAACCCTAACCCTAAACCCTAAACCCAAACCCTAAACCTAACCCTAAACCTAACCCTAACAACAACTAACCCTAACAACTAGCCCTAAACCCTAACACTAAAGCTAACCACAACCCTAAACAGTAAACCTAACACTAACCCAAACCCTTACCCCTAACCCTAAGACCTAACCCTAACGCTAAACCAAACCCTAACCCTAACCCTAAAGCCTAACCCTAACCCTAATGCTAACCCTAACAACACCTAACTCTAACCCTAACTATAAACCTAAAACTAACCATAACCCTAAACTATAAACCTAATCCCTAACACTAACCCTAACACTAAACCCCTAATCCTAACCCACTGACCCTAACCCTAACACTAAAACTGAACCTAACCCTAAAGGCTAACCCAAACCCTAACAACTGCTAACCCTAACCCTAACCCTAAACCCTAACCCTAACCCTAAACCCAAACTCTAACCCTAAAGGCTAACCCTAACCCTAAACCTAAACCTAACACCAACCCTAACCCTAACCCTAACCCTTAACCCTAACCCTAATTCCTAACCCTAACCCTAACCCTTGACCCTAACCCTAATCCTAACCCTAACCCTAACCCTAAACCCTATCCGTAAGTCTAAAACTTCTTTCTGTTGCAACCACTTGTGTGTCATACCAAAAAACACTGGAGCATGAGAATAACAAATCGAGCAAATATTCCATGTGGATACCTAAGATCTTGGGTATCAGTGAAATGTAGAGTCCCTGCACCTCCAGGCTTCATAACATTGGCTGAAGAAATGTTAAGTACATATCCAAGATAAAGTATGTTTCTGCCTATAGTAGTTCACATAATGTGCAATTTTGCAACAGAACTAGTATTTCTACATGTAAATCTGGTACAAGTTTTAAAGTGAAACAAATACAAAGCATGTAAGATATGGCTTTATATAAAATTTTGTAGACTCTGGATTTTTCCTTTTTCTAAAGTATATGTATTTTTTTTTTGGCCTATACAAGTCCATCACATCTGCCTCTCTTTTCCACACCTTTAGTTAAATGCACCTTGTCAGCTTTAGTAGGAGTTTTTCCTTTGTCCTACTGACACCTGGTTTAAAGGAGCAGAACACAAAAGTAGCAACTTGATTTACACAAGTGTACATATCCTAAAGACTTTAAACGTTAACTTTGCACTACATCTGAAGACAGTGGACTCTCTTTGCTGTAGTTATTTTTGTTGAAAATATCATATTAATATGGCATTTCAGCACTTCCATGCTTAAAGCATAAACCTACGATATCCTGAATTCAATAAACTACAGGTCAGTTTCTTACAATAAACTTAAGTGAGTCATTGTTCCTTTTCTTAATAATGTCTTGCAAGCATGGCATTTACATTGTACTTATTTTCCCTTCACTAAGCTTTGAATTTATTGCTCAGAAAATATACTAGTGAATGATGATTTACCATTATATTTTGTAAACCACAGATTTGTGCTCTGCCTCATGCAGAAATTGATACTGTACGTAAAATCTCTCATTTTCTCTTTTGACTGCTGTTTTGTTACATGAACTGTTTCATCGAGACAACTTGCTTTGATATTTGAAATAAACATAAATTTCATCATCTCCAGGAAATCAGTGATAGATGATGGTAGTAGTTATTAGTAGGAAAAAAAAAGGATTCATAAGGAAAATATAAAAACATCAAAATGGCATTATTTTGAGTTTCATAAGAAAACATCCTCAACCACGAGGTTACAGCTTTAAAACAATTTAATGATTCATGAAAATATCATTCTTAATTTGAATAAATATAATTAAAGATTACATCCACACAAAGGGAGGGAAAAGTGAAGTTAAGAAATAAACACTGTGGAGCTTTAATTAAGAACAGGAATCTTACCCATGCAAGTGATAATTATGTCTATTGTATATTAGTGGGAAACTCAGCCTGTATTATCTTTTGTGAGGCATTTTGTATGGTACCTTTTAGGAAATGGAACAGGTGGAGATAAGGTTGGAACTGTGAGATGAGCAACCCCTCTCTGTTACTTGCGTGTAACTTTACGGTTATTTCTTTCAGTACTAATGATCTTCTCACTGCTTAGCTGTGACACATGAACATTTGCTACTGAATATTTAAAAATTATTCTCAGCATCAGAGGAGAAATTTTTTGAATTCTTTCTCACATATTTTCTCAAACAACGTATGATGTACCTCCTTCAGCTGCCTAGGAGAGTCTTTGATTTGGAAGGTCAAATTGCTCTTTTGTCTGTTTTCAGAGTTATTGGTCATTCAAACAGTGAAATGTATTCATCCCACTTTGCCAATGATTTTGCCTCTCCATTGTTAAACATTTATACAGTCCCAAAAATTTCCAGGTTTGGTTATTTTAATTATTTGCATTTTAGAGTGAAACTCTAAATTTAATCTGATGCCAGATATCGAATGAACATACTAGGATCTAATCCAGTCATATGGATCACTACTGCTTGCTATATGGTGATCCAGTTGCTCTGACAAAATCTCAATGCCAAACTCTGGCTAAAATATTGTTGGTTTTAATAGCCCAAAGAACATTCAGAATCTACCTTAAACTGTTTTAATATATAATCTTGCATTTTTGCTGACAGAGGTTAAAAATTTGACTACAAATAGAGTATTATGTTATGAAGGTAAAGGAGAGAAGTCTGAGACACTACTTTTTTTTTCCTTTTCTTTCCCCTACCCTTTTCACATGTCTACATGAGTTTCTAAGTACAGCTTTTGAATTTCAATTTTTAAAATTTTGGATTTTAATAAACTACTGTCATATTTGCAATTCATTTCAGGTCTGCAAGTCAGATCAAGTGTCATAGATTTTATATTCTCCCTTATTTTTTTAGTTTCTGACTCCTTTTTAGATCTTTGAATGTTTTTGCCTGAACTTTTTTTAGCCTTATGAATTATCAAATGCATATAAGCACAAGCTGTTTCGAGCAATGTATATACATGATAGAGATGTTTATTCCTACTCTTTTATAATTTAGCTAAGCATAGTCACACAGCTATTCCCTTATTCTTTTATACTTCCATTCTGAAAGAGCCAATGATGACACACTTCTTAAAAAGTCTAGAACCAGAGAATGTAAAAGAGCAGGGGAATAGCTTACATTGTATCAAGTCATTTGGAATATGATGCAAATACCATTATCATTTATTTATACTCAAATATTAAAAAATATTCCTCTTTTAAAATTATTGACAATGGGTGGTTACTTTACTTGTGTCCATTTAAAGCAAGTATTTATTATTAAGACAGAGATATTCTATACAAGTTAAAATTCAAATGCAATACATTTTTTTCCTCTGACTATGCTACATTTAATTTTAGTTTTCTCACTAGGAAATTGGTGTAAACTTTAGTAACAATTAAACAAAAATATCTGAGTGTCAAGAATCCATCTGGCAATGCCTGTGGCTACTACAAGTTGCAAGACAAAATTTTGCATACACTGATATGTATCTTATATCATAACACCTTCAGAAACACATTGTATGGTTTTAAGCCAATCAGAAAAGAGAGTCCTATATAATTGTTTAAATGTTTTAGATGTGGAAAACCATTTCTTGAGAATTGTTGCATGTTACTTCTAAAAAATTTAATGCTTCACATTGTTATATCTGAGAATTTAAAAAAAAAGAAATTAATTCTTTTTAGATTAACAAAGAGATTTGTTAAATTGGAAGGTGATTGTTGCTACCTCCCTGAAATCTTATTTTCTCTTCTTAAATTCACTTTTTTATTGCGCGTATAGATGGCACAGCCATTCTTCAGTGCCGCTGACTGAAACAGAGTTCTCACACTCCACATCTGGGAACACAAGATGGGCTCCTCAGTCTCTCCTGCATGGTAGAATCCAGGTGACCATGGCGCCTGCAGCAGCTCTTCCCTTCCCCTTTGCTAATTTTCACTCTTGGCTGAGTGCAGCACCTGGATCTGCTTTTCCCACAACAAGCCCATGCAAGAAACCATGTCTATCAGTTTTGGTTAGCCACAGAAGCTTTAAGACTTGATAACAGATAAAATAAGATCATGTTTTTGTGTTACTTTTGTCTAGGAAGCCAAATAAAAGGGAACTGATTCATGTGATTATAGTTATCTGAAATAAATTAAGCCACCTTAAAACTGAACAGAGTATATTTTTGGCTTTTAATAGTGAAGACAATACTGTGAAAGAAGCCAGTCTCAGCTTTATCTGTTCCTTTGTCACTAACCTAGGAAAATACATTTGGTAAAGCATAGGTAGCTGAGACAAGATTCCAATGTTCCCAGCTGGAGTAATGACTGCTGTTTCTTTTCTTCTATTTGACATAGTTCTAAACATAATGAACTGTGATTTAGTATTTGGTATGTTTGTCCAGGCTATTCTGTTATTTATATTTGGTGATTTGCATAAGTGTTTTTACTTTAATCTCTGAGGCATAAGTAATGTGCAGTGTTTCAGATGCCAGTAGGGGCTAAATGCCATTCTTGGAAAGATATGTTTTTGAACTCACAAGGAGAGCATAATTGGCACTGAGAGTAAGTAGTTTTTATGTCAAGGTTTTCAAACCTATTTTGTTGCCAGCTCTTGGCTAGAATTTTGCTTAACACCAGATGGCATTGTTTTTTAGATGTTCTTGAATAAAGACCATTAATTCCCCCTGGATTTGCTCAGACACCTTATATGATGAATTTTCCTGCCCACATTGGTGTGCACTCTGTAGAAATCTATGTTCTTTCTTTCTTTTTATTGTGAAGAAGTCATGATTCAGTCTTAAAAAAACACATACTCTATATAAGCTGCGCAACATAACTACACGATCATTATTTTTTTGAAGGGAATATTTTATTTTTCAACATAAAATTATTTGCCGGCTCAGTTGGCACTATTTAGACACCTAAAAGTGTACCTAATTACCTTAAATTTTACTACAAATCTGGTAAAAAAGAGGCTTACTGTTATAAAATATCCTTTCAGTTTTATGAACAGACCATTATCTTGCAGTGTGAAACAGCTGGCACACACTGGACAGTTGAAGTCCCATCAACTCAGGCCACCTGAGACTGATTCTCCAGTGCTTCACACACTGTACATTTGCACACTGTGTGCTTGATACAGATTGCCCTAGCAAATTCACAGGTTCAGAGTCCATGAAGAGGAGTCTTTTTTTAGAAATGGTAGAAATCAGTGTTTCCCTTGCCAAGAAAACATGCAGTTCAAATCAATAAGAGGGCCCAGTGAGGTTGCCAGAGTAGGCACTGAATTATTTGTCACTGTTGGAGGAGTTTTAACAGTTAAAATCTGTCTTTCTCTTTGTAAATTCTTAATGGAAAAGTATTAATGGAAATTACTCTGCCCTTCTGTTGTGGGGGGTGGGAACCAACCAAATAAACTGTTTCATTGTATTTTTTAAAAAATAATGTAATGGTACCAAGATATCTTAATTTTCAGTCTAGTTCTATTAACAGTGCCCCTACTTAAGGAGACCAGCTATTCCAGGAACAAAATTAAGATAGTGGATAACACTGAATTTGTATAAACATCCCTACATGACTTTTGAATTATGGTTTTCATTGAATACCTGATGATTTCTGTTTGGAATCTCAAAAACTATACCAAGATGCTTGTCAACAGTCTTAAGAATAAACTGATTTATGGGCAGCTGTTTATTTAAAGTTTTTATCAAGTGAGATTTAGTGGAGGGAAAGAATTTGAGCATCTTGTGAAAGATATAAAAGGTCTTGAAGAATTTATTTGCTAGAATTAAAAGCAAAATTTACCAGCACCTGAGAGTACGGCTATACCAAGAAGGCAGATTCTGTGAACAGCTTGGGATACCTCTAAGAACATGTTCTGCTGTAACAATATTACTATCCTCTCTGTAAACAGAATAACTTTCACCCTCTTTCCCCTCCCCCCCCCTCCCCTTTCTCTCCCTTCCCCCTCTTTTTCTGTTTCTTTACAGAATTGGAGAAAATCTTTTCCTGCATTCATTTTTCTCCTTTAGATTCTTGTGTTTGGTGTGCACCCACACTTTAGAAAGCTTTTACCTGAGGTCCTCTTTAGGACTAAAGCTGTGATAGTTTTCCCTAGGTTTCTTCCTATAAATCTAATCTTTCTGAGCTGTATGTTTTAAAATACATTTAAAACATTAAATATGGTGTCATGTCTGTGGCAAGATCAGTGCTTACTGGAAAGCAAAATGTTAGAAGTTCATGACTCTGAAGTGCATGAAGCAGAGGCAGAAAAAAGTCAGTCTGCTCTGAAGCATGGGAGTAAGCTGGTCCCAGTTCTGGAGTGCTGTCATATTGAGTTCCACTGTGATGGTTCCAACTTAGGAGACAGATAAGTTCCCCACGTTTTTTTTGACATCTCAGCATCTGTATTGATTACCTCATATTAAATTGGCAGCATGGACAATTTTATTTGTGGTTCTACAGGGTAGTTTTAGTTTGGTTGTATCATTAAAGTTACTGGAAATCTCCAGAGTTTTTTTCAATATAGTTTAATAACTGCACACACTTATATTTTAGTTTTATATATCATGGTATTTTGACTCGCAACTGTAGGGAAATCATACCTGTGAGTATTTTGTTACTATCTAGCAAGGTTTGCTATTTCCGTACTCCTCCATCTTCATCCCATCCCATTTGTGCTTGATATACCAGAGAGAATCCTGTTGTTTCCATTGAATATAAACTCAGTGTCTATTATTCCTGGAGGGATTTTTTGTTTGTTTGTTTAATAAATTCCTTATGGATAACATTAGGATTTTTATAAAGTATTTGTTTTCTGCTACTAAGCAAAGACTGGATTTACATTCAAATATCTTTTGATTTCTGACTATGTAGAATCATCTTGCATTTGAATTATATTAATTAAAAGCAAACAAACAAAAATCTGAAGCTCCTAAAGGACTTAGAAAAGTTTTCTTTGAGGAAAAAGATCCATTAGCTAAAGAAGAGGCAGGATAATCATGTGCATATATTTATACTTTTAATGAAAAATCATATTATAACATTTCTTGTGTACACTGATTTCAATCTCTAATAACATTGGCAGGTGAAATAGCCAACCATCATGCCAGTATCTTCACCTACTCTGTTATGGACCCTTTTCCACACAAATATATAGAATCTCTCACACCAATTAGTCATTTTAGCATTTCGAAAGCTACCACCTTTATTTATTCTAAACTGTAGTTTAGAAAATGTTGCTGTTCATGTATCTTTCTCAGACAAAAGCATAAAGATCTAAAAGAGTAGATAGTTCTACCGTAATAAATTTCTTTTAATCTCAGTTAAGTTGAAAGTCCTTTGAAATATGAAAGCAAACAGAGATTTGGAAAATACTCTCACAAGTTTAGAATAAGATTTTTCTGGACAATTAGTTGTACTGGTTTTGTTATGCCGGACTGCCAGACAGAAGCATTAGCACTGTTCATAAACACTTCACACTTGGGGTCTTGTTTGCTGTCCTAGCAATGCAGCTGAGGGGAGGACAGTGGAAATGGCAGGGTTGTTACTAAAAAGTCAGCCCCTTTAACTGTCTGGGAGAGTAAAGGACCCAAAATGTGTGATTTATAATTGACTTCTGCAGAATGTGTCCTTATTAAATCCCCTTGGTCAGGGGGAGCTGATGTTTTGCCTTTCCCTGTCACTGCGTGTCTGCACCATTGCTAGGTTTTCTGGCATTCATACTTGGATTAATCTTTTAGAGATTTCTGGTCCAGAACAAAAGTCTACAATTACGCTACCAAACTCTAAAGTAAAATGTAAAGTTAACATAGTGCCTACCATATTCTTTTGAAGGAACTTTCCTTGAAATAACTATATTAATTTATCCAATAGAATAATCTGTTGAGAGAACTTGAATGTTGATGGTAGGAAGACAAGAATGTGAAGAAGGAAGGGAAAGGAAAGTTTTAAGATGAAAGAATAATAAAAGTAAGCATTGAGACGAAGAGGCCAGTAAGACTTGAGATCACCAATGCATTTAAACAGTTGCAGTTTCCTTGTCTTGGAATACTTTCATCCTTATTAATATATTATATCATACTCCATGCTAAGTGATTCCCTTTTTCATAGATATGAAATATATTCATATTTTATGAACTCTGCTGTGGAAAAAAATATTCTTTCTCACGCTAGGAGGTCAGTCTTTATTCTGTTAACACTGGCTAATCTCAGCTAACAGTAACTATCAGGCTAACTTAGAAGCAGTGTTGTATTTACTCTATTGTAATGAAATACTTACCAAAGTTCTTAAACAGTAAAATTATTAATTTTTTCTTTAATATTTTATGTGAAACATGTTAAGAAACAGATTTAATATACCAGTCATTCTGAATAAACCTTTCATATACTTAATGTTGTTGATAAATGATACAGAACATCAAAGAGATTTGGTAATGCATCAGTTTAATGTATTCTTATAATGGAAGCTCTTATTCACTAGCATTATTTTTGTAACGTCTTGTTCCTTCAATAGCTGTCATTTAAACATGAAAGGTTCCTGCGGTGCATTGCCTTAGGATATGATTTTCTAGTTTTATAAAGAAATGATATCCAGTCTAAAGTGATGGAGCATTGGGCAAATGGAGGAAAATGCTTATGGAATACTGTCAAATTAAAATGGCAGTAGATAAAATCCGCATTGGTATAAGATTAATTTAAAATGCAATACAACTGTTCATGATTTATAAATGAAATTTGAAATTGAGAACTTTGGATATTAAAACTGGTTTTTATCCAGTTAAATGTTTTTGATTGTCTTCCTTATCTTCTTTTTTCACCTACCTTTCGCATCTCACCTGTAATGTAGAATGAAGTCATTAAAAACTCACTGCTACAAGATTAAACTGTTAAACATTATGCCTTGGTTGCTGCGGTATTTGTGACTAGCAAATACACACTAGCATTTTTTTCACATCATTCAGTATTTAGATTAAAGATTCTTATTTTTGGTGTGTCTTCATTTAAGCTTCTTAATAAGATGGGTGCCTGTACCACACAACTTCTTATATCCAGATAACTGAGATTAAATTCAAAGTGTATGTACTCCTTTGTAACAATTTCCAAGAATTTTGCTAAGACTTCAAAACATATTTCAAAGTAACAACAAAGTTGAACTGGGTCTGAGAGGACTTGGAGTTTTTCTGCATTAGTGTTTTATTTTGGATAAGAAATGTGTTTTTGAAACAGTCCTCTTAATTGTCTCTACCTGTTGTGCTTTGATGATGAGAACCAAACAGTCTGAATGCATGAACTGGGCTCCTCCTGAATGAAACTAAACTGGAAAATGTGCTCCCAGAGCACACTTAATGCAGTCCAACCACAAATGAGCATTCAAACCAAGGGACCTCATCAGAGGTAGTCTAAAGATTTAGGAAAAAAAACACCCCACTGCCCCCCCAATCCCAAAAAAACCCTGAAATGTCATCCGACTATCATTCTCAACAGTGCCTCTTTAGCTTTATTGATCTGCTCATTTTTATTTGCATCATTTGCTAAAAGCAGACACAGGGTAGTTCTTCTTTTGTTTACATCATACAATATTCAGGGTTATATTGCATTTTATTGAATACCGACCTTTTCTTATACAGCTGGTTCAAGACCTGCCATTGTACACGTTTGCAGAACAAAGGAAGAATGATGTAGCAAGATTCTGCTTTATTGGGTGACCTGTTCAAAAAGGATTAAAACACCACAAGTGACAGTTCACACTTAATATTTGTGCCCTCAAGACTGCAGACAATCTGGTGACAATCTGCAGACAATCAGGTCAGTGGAAAAACCTATCCATATAATTCAGACAAAAGGCTTAGAGTGACTTTTTTGGGGGGTATATCAAGCACCTCCATACAGCTTCGTCTAGGCTGCTCTAAGCCAAAGCATCTCCACCTGTATAAATTCATGCGCAGTTTCTGCAACTGAGCTCATTGCCTGTCAAACTCAAAAAGAAAGAAAGAAAGAAAAAAAAAACAGATCAAACAGCCTGCAGAGTAAGTGGACAGCAATAGTTATGCTAAACCAGTATTTTCTTTAAATTTCTTATGCTTTGATAATACCTAAACAGTATCATATGTATCATAGAATCATAGAATGGTTTGGGTTGTAAGGGACCTTAAAGGTCACCAAGTTCCAAACCCCTGCCACAGGCAGGGACGTGTTCCACTAGACCAGGTTACTCAAAGCCCCATCCAGCCTGGCTTTGAACACCTCCAGGGATGGGGCATCCACAGCTTCTCTGAGCAACCTGTTCCAGTGCCTCACCACCCTCACAGTGAAAAATTTCTTCCTAATAGCTAATCTAAACCTGCCCTCTTTCAGCTTATAATTGTTACCCCTTGTCCTATCGCTACACTCCCTGATAAAGAGTGCCTCCCCATCTCTCCTGTAGGCCCACTTTAGGTACTGATAGGCTGCTATTAGGTCTCCTCATAAGAGTTAAAATAACTGTGTAGTAAAATGAGGAATGCACTGGTTTTCTCAGTCTTTAATGTCTTGTGGGGAATCATGAAAAGATATAAAAGTCAGATCCGGCCAGAGTGAAGGTTCATCTGGATACAAAGCTTTGTGTTAATTCTCAGACAATTTGCTGAAAGCATATTCCTCAGGAAGAATATAAGATCAAGAATGTATAAATTATTGAATTAAAAAGAAAAAAAAAAAGATGACCGGTCTCATTTAAATAGTTAAATAAATCCTAGATAATTTATTTGAGAACACTTCCTAATAAAAACAAAAGCTAATAATGGGATTGGCACACCAGTTTAAACCTTATCAAAACAAACCACTAGGAACAGCTGCCTTATAGCCTGAAGACCTGTAATTAGGACTCTTCTCTGGGATATCGGAAACCTAGACTTAAATTGCTTTCCTGAGTAATTAAAAAAAGTGTATTTTAGGTGTGCAGTTGTAGCTTTTCAGTAATTAACTCAAATTTTGAAGTTAATTGTGAAAACTCTGGGCTTGAAGGCAAATGTAGGCCACCATAAATAACCTTCAATTCTTATAGAAAACCCCAGAAATGCAGAAAACTGAAATTTCCAGTCAGAAAAGTTCTGGTTGAGATACCAAAAAATAAGACAAAGTAATATCAGCCACCTGCTAGCTACAAATATCCAGCCAAGCCACTAAGAACAAGTGCATCCTGCAAGACAGGATGGCTTTGGGATAAAGTAGGTAAGGAAAAACAAAGTCAGTAAATCTCTCTCAGACTAGTAGGAATTTAAAAAGCATCTTTTCTTGAGAGCTAACTGTTTTTTTACTGCATTTTGGCATATCTGAAGATTGCTCTAATGACCTGCTTATTATTTGCTTTTGAAAAGAACGATATTTTCCCCTTATAGATAGAAAAATATGAACTTCTGTTTCACTGGTATTTATTATTTTTGTCAAAAATTCTAGTAAGCAAGGTATTTGTTATATCTAATGAGAAGTCTCTATGCTTCTGATATTACTGTTCTAGGGAAGTAGGCATGGTTGCAATTAACAATATTAAATGAGAATGGAAAGTCAAACTACTAGGAAAAAATAACTCTTTTTGAAATTGTCTTG
>WKFP01014696.1:292630-307089 GCA_011057875.1 Pterocles orientalis
GTGAGTTGAGATAACGACAGACTTTTAATAACACCACGCAAGGGAAACAAAAGGTAAG
This sequence comes from Pterocles orientalis, assembly GCA_011057875.1. Classification (NCBI taxonomy): domain Eukaryota; kingdom Metazoa; phylum Chordata; class Aves; order Pterocliformes; family Pteroclidae; genus Pterocles; species Pterocles orientalis. The sequence goes on from WKFP01014696.1 coordinate 292,689, forward strand.
AGAATATAACAATAAGACAAGGTATAAAATAAAATGGAAACACTGATACAATGAATATCTCACCAGGAGCTTTCACAAAAAACCAACCGGCCGCGTCCCCCCAAGACCCGGGTATGACGTCAGCATGGTATCGAATATCCCTTTGGCTACCCACCTCCCAGCTTCTGTGAGGAATTAACTCTATCCCAGCTGGACCCAGGACAGAAATCAATAAAATATTCAATAAATAAACTTAGGGCTTTAAGGTCACTATATAGAACACTGGTGTCCCATAACTGTGTTCTATGTAAATATAGACATGAACAGTCTTTTAAAGGAGAATAACACTAAGCAGTGAGAGCAGAAACCTGACTTTTTAATTTAATATTATAGACACAAACAACGAACTAGAATAATATATTGACCTCTCCTTATAGGTCTTGAGAAGATCTATATAGATATACTGACAGGAAACAGTAAGTTTAAGACATAGCCATATATTTCTGTCAGTTACTGTGGTTCTTTCTACGCACATTTACCATCAGTCTATATACAGTTTCCATACTTGTTTTTATAGTCCAGCTTTAAAGAAGACACATCTTATATGATAATCTTTCCACTTTTTAAAAAATGTATTATTTTAATGAAAAACCTGAAGCACCATAGACCATGTCTTTATTTTTACTTCAGAAATTAAATTTTGCCTGTTTGCCTGTCTCATTTAATTTAAACTAAGCTTGAGTAGGAAGTGGGAGGAGAATCAGTACCAAAAGAATCACTACTCCCTCATCTCTCAAGGCTTTCAGAAACTTTCCAAACTTTCAGTTTGTCCAGTTTTAAACAACCTCTCAATTTTCATTTGTCACTCTTTTCTTCTTGAAAGGTCCTAACTTGATCATCATAATATTTGACAGCCTCTAAATTATTTATACAGAAATTTTCTCTGAGAAGATTATTGGCTTTCCTTGCTAAATGTTTTTAAAAAAATATTCTGTTATGCAGCTTTACAGATCAGCAGGGCATTTTCTTTCTTCTTCTACCTTTATTCTTCAGACTTTTTTAAGTTTGTGTTTCCATTTTAGCTGTCTTCTCAGTGTGGATTTGTATTTCTCTGTCTTCTGACAGACAATTTGAATTACTTGGGACTAACGCTTTATATGCTATCTAACCACCTGTCTTGATGATAACATAGTTATCAGTTCCTTATTTGCCTGTGTTCATAGATCCATCACACTATTTTCTTCTCTTTTCTTCATATGTATTTTTTTTTTATTTTATAAAGTTGGTTCTCTAGGCAAAATACTGATTAATATATATAAAACCAATCTGCCATTACCCAAGAATCTGTAATATAACATTGATCATAAAAGAGCAGTAAAGCCTATACCTCACATAACTACATATGTTTCTACAGGAAAAGTAACAAAATCATTTTAGAAATGAGAAAGATAAGATGTGTATAAATTTATCTGGAGTATCATTGGAAAATTTTGAATTATAATAGGTAAAAGCCACTTGATGGATCATCAGTGATATAAATGAAAGAATGGCAATTATTCTTGTTACGTACAAACACAACAAAAAAAATTTAATGAGTATTACACATGAACCTACAGAGAAACATATTTGCAAATGTGAATAGACCAAAAGCAAAATTTGACAGCCTTTCAAACACCAATAACTAATATAAATTCTCTTGTATATTTCTTGAGAAGTTTCCTTGGTCTATGAGGAAAAGTTAGCCTCTGGAAAAAAGGAAATAATTTTGTATACAGGTACATCTGAGGATGGACAAAGAAGAAATTAAATTATCTTGTTGGTACATACCTCAAGAATTTGATAATAATTATGTTAAACATTTAGAAGTACCTCTTGGTACTTGATAGCAACACAGAGGAGACTTGTTTTTAAACACGATAAATATTAACTGTCCGAAACTTGTAAGCAAAAAAACCCCTATATCATTCTACTTGTGTTTTTGCCACTGAACTGAATTAATTCACTTAGGCTAATGTCTGCTCTCTTTGCATGTAATTTGTGGGGGTTTTTTTTCACTTTGAGTCATGAGACTCAACTAACTACTACTGAATTTCTAGATTCATCTATTATTCCAATTTTTCATTTGTTTTTTATTTTCCAGTTATTATGAATGTCCATTGAATTAGTGAAAGAAGGTATTTAGAACCTAATGTCACATTGAAATTTTATTTTTAATGCACTTCTATTGTTACTATTTCTGCTTTGTTCTTATTCTCATTACTATAGAAAATAATGAAATAATTCTATTTTTTTTTATTTCCCTGATACTTTCACAAATGCATAAGCAACAAAATATAAATGTCATGCTGTTTAGCCACTACTACAACATAACAAACCCACTTACAGTCCTCTCAAAAGCCAGTGATTTTGCCATTTGTGACAGTAGTTTTGTTAGTCATTGACCACTAATTTAATCTTAGTATTTTGGCTTGAGACAGTAGACCACAGAAAACTGAGGAGTAATTTCTTGATCTAAATTATTTTTAGAGCTATTATTGAGCTGTCTAGCACTTCAAGTAATATTTATGTAATCAACTATGAAGCAATTTCCAGTGCTTGTTCCCAGATCCTGTTTTAATGACAGATTTTGAAGTTGTTTATGCAGACTAGAAGAACTGCTAGGAGAGGACAATATTTTTCCTGACAAAGTATGTGGATTTACACACTAACAGTTCCTCAAAGACTCATATAACAAGAATCCAGAAAGTCAGTACAGTGGACTTCGCATGTCACAAAGAAATTCAAACATCCTTTTTAAGAAAGTCTGTTTTAAAGAGCTACTTTCTCTTTTCTTCTAGAAACTTCCAATTTTCTTTCAATCTCCAGAAAGTATATTTTTTTTCACAAATATTAAGTCATATTGGAATATCTAGTAGTAGTAATAGTAATAACTACTGGCAATTGAACATTAAAAAAAACCCCAACAATATTTATTTAACAAAGACTGAATTTATTTACATTTAGAAAGAGAAGTAATAATGCTCCTTGCGTAATACACGGTTATACACTTCATACTCATTTGAAGACAATTTACCTGAAGAAAAATAAGAGAAAAAAAGGTTTCAGTCTCTAGTAATATTTGTAGGCAACACTAAGTAGTGTCTGATACATATTCCCATAAGTTTTGAAAGTCTTTCAGCTCTAAAAAAACCCAACAAAACAAAACCAAACCCAAAACCAAAAAACTGAGGGAAAAAACCTATAATAGTTCAAGAAAATATATCAGCACAGTTTATTTTGGCAAGGAATAGGACTATGTGTTTTCTAGGTGATAAATAAACTGTTATTTGTTCAGCTATAGAATTAGCAACCATCTTGCTTTCTTATGCATTGAAGACAAGAAGTCACTGAAAGAATTACCCTAGCTGAAAAGTTAGTGTCCCAACTGCCATTTCTTCAATATGAGAAGAAACTTGTTCCTAGGCTGCTTATAAAGTGATAAAGATTAAAAATGGATTTTCACACCAAGAATTCCTCTTGACTGCATGTCCTCTCATGCCCAAATACTCTTGTGCTGGCATTCTAGCATGTGAATGAACTACAGCTTAATATTCAAACAGCAATGTTTGACCTGTGCTGATAGCCTGCCTTTTTCAGTGGTATGCAATAGTCATGCCTTAAACATACCAATGGCTGTGCTATTGCAAATGCAACACATAGATGGACTTGTTACAAAACAGATACCTCTAGACTTTGATCTATTCTTGTAATCTAACTAGACTATAAAAAATTATAATTAGTTTCCTACTTTGTTTTTATTTAATAGCCTGAATCTATCTGACCTTCTTTTATGATCCTCTTTCTTTGAGGGTGTAAACCTTTCTCCTTTTATAACTTTTCACCTGTGACAAAGGACAATTCCCCTTGATTTTTCTTTCCTTGACATTTCTCCCTATAACTTATCAAACATTCTAAATCTGCTGAAAGGCATTCAGGAGTTTTTTTTTTGTTTAGTATTATTACATCTCCTCCAGCATCCTCTGTATCTAATTCTTATTTTTACAGTAGGGTATGATTAGTCTTCTGAGGTGACTTCTGACTGCGGAGTGACCACCAAGCCACTCTGTCACTCCCATTCCTCAACAGAACAGGGGAAGAAAATATACCAGAAAGCTTGTGGGTTGAGGTAAGGACAGGAAGGTGACCTACCACCATGGGCAAAACAGAGTCAACTTAAGGAAATTAGCTTAATTTATTGTCAATTAAAAACAAGTAGGATAGTGCGAAAAAAACCCCAAAACTAAACCCACCTTCCCTCCGCCACCTCTTTCTTCCCAGGCTCAACTTCACTCCTTGACCTCCTTCCCTGAGCAGTGCAGGCAGATTGCGAAGGGGGATTACAGTCAGGTCATAACAATTCGTCCCTATCACTTGTTCCTCCTTATGATCTTCCTCTGCTTCAGTGTGGGCTGCCACCCATGGGACACAGTCCTTTAAGAACTTCTCCTTCATGAGTACTTTCCATGGGGTACAGTCTTCACAAACTGCTCCAGCAAGGTTCCTTTCCATGGGGTGCAGTCCTTCAGGAGTAGACTGCTCCAGCACGGGTCCCTCATAGGGCCACAAGCCCTGCCAGGAGCCAGCTCCAGCACAGGTTTTCCACGGGATCACAGCTTCAGCACATATCCACGTGCTCCAGCACGGAATCCTCCATGTGCTGTAGCTGGATCTCTGCTCCACTGTGGACCTCCATGTGCTGCAGGGGGACAACCTGTATCACCACAGACTTCACCACAGGCTGCAGGGGAATCTCTGCTCTGGCTCCTGGAGCACCTCCTCCCCCTCCTTCTCCACTGACCTTGATATTTCACTCACTCCTCTCTGCCAGCTGCTGCTGCGCAGCAGTTTTTACCCCTTACACATGTTATCACAGAGGCGCTACCAGCATCACTGATTGACTCAGTTTTGTCCAGTGATGAGTCCATTTTGGAGCTGTCTGGAACTGGCTCTGTCTGACTTGGGGACAGCTCCTGGTGTCTTCTCACAGAAGCCACCCCTGCAGGCCTCCTGAATACCAAAACCTTGCCATTCAAATCCAATGCATGTTCTTACTCAGGACATGCTCAGGAGAGCACCTAGCATAATGTTTTGATCTATAACAAGAACTCCTAGATATTGTTAGAAGATTTCAACAGGAATATTTACAAATGTACTATGGCTCTCATTGATCATTCTCAAAGGAAGCAGGCTTGATAAAACATTTGTTATTTCTGTGATATGGCATTATCTTACCTAGAAAGCTCTGCAAATTTAGTGGTGAGAGGTGAATGGATTCAAGATTTATAGTGCATAGATTAAATGTATATGTTACATCCATATGTAGAATTTCTTACTGAATGTAGGTAGCCACTGTTTGCTTTTGGTGCTTACTTCTCTGAATTTTTGAGTATGCATGGAGATGAGCTATGCTGATTAACACAGTGTTAAGAATGTTGTCAACTTTAGCTTGAATAGGTCTGTGAAGATAATAGTATCTGGATGATGTCCAAATTTAGAGCAGTAACTGGTAATTTTCTTACTTATAATTGAAGGTACGTGAATTAATTATGAAAGGTAAAAATGTTTCCACACATGTCTTTGAATTTTATAGTTAATTGTGCTCTCTATGTACACTCCATTACTTGCCATATGTGAAAAATACCAGTAGGATAGAAAGCTGTTTCTTTTGCTCCATTTATTTCTGAAATGGGGCTCTCAAGTTCCGTACCCTCTATATGCAAGACAAATAGAACTTTTTTTCTGGCTTTGTGTAAAGCACAGTGAAAAGCTACAATGGGAGAAAAAAATAATCCTCTTTTAGTTGGATCCTGTGATCACAACTTCTGTAGCTGGATTTTTGCAACTGGATTTTCAGAGTAAGTTTTCAAACACTGTTGCTTGTTGTGTGTTTAAAATGAAGTGCAAACTGGCTATGGTTTTACCTGCAGCATCTAATTGATATGTTAAAAAAGTTGTCCTAGTTTCATCTGGCACAGAGTTAACTTTCTTTGTAGTAGCTAGTGTGAGACTATGTTTTGTATTTGTGCTGAGAAGGTGGCTGATAACATACTGATATTTATAGTTGCTACCAGGACATTCAAAGACTTTTCAACTTCTCTGCTGTGCCAGTGTCTGCAGGTGTAGGAGAAGCTGGGAGGGAGCACAGCCTCAGTTACTAGTCTAGGTTTCAATCTTAGATTTAGGATTGAGACCTAAATTAGCCAATGGTATATTTCGTATCATGCACATCATTCTCAGTATGGAGATGAGGATCTGTCTAGAAGTTCTCTCGCTTGCCCTGGGTTAGCTCTTTCTTGTTCCAGATAATCCCCTCTCACTCCAGGTTGTCTCCCTCTGGGTCATCCTCTCTTGGGGTTTTCTAGCTCCCTCAGTCAGCTCTCGGTCTCAAATGCTCAGGCTCTTATCTCGTTTATGGGATTGCGGTTTAACGACTCGCTCGGCTCTGAGATCATTAACTGGGAACAGGCTGTGTCTTGGTCACTGTGTGGTGAGCAATTTCGTTGTGTATCACTCTTTTGTATGTTTGTATATACCACTATTATTATCATTATTATTATTTTCAGTTTTATTGTATTTTAGTTATCAAATTGTTCTTATCTCCACCTATGAGTCTCTTTTCCCTTTATGCCTTTAACTCTCTCCCCCATTCCCAGAAGGGGAGAGGGTGAGAAAGCAGTTGTTGTGGTGTTTGTTTTGCTGGCCAGAGTAAAAACTACAAAAAAAATGAAAATAATAAATTATTAGTGATAAGTAAATCAAAAGCCTATAACATTAATATCTCACAAATATTCAAATAATAGTTTCCATAACCTGAGGTATTATTTTGGTTTGGGTTTTTTCTGGGTTATCTTAGTGTCTTCTCTATCTTTCTTTCTCTCTCTCTTTCTGTCTTTCTCTCTTTCTCTCTTCTTTTAGAAAATACGTATGTTTTATTTCAAAGAGAAAAAAATTTCACTTGCAAGTAATTGTCATACCTTAGGGTAATAAATAAGTAACCACATTTAATCTGTAGATTTTAAAAAATTATCTTTCTAAAACCCACTTATTTTGTGATTAACTATATTTTCAGGAATTTAAGTACTCTGATATTTATCAAAGATTGACACTTTGTAAATTTTTTTCTTAACATTGTCTGACCTTAAAAATTTTACAAAATTGTTTAATTCTATTTGTATTTTAAAAGAGTCAATCATGTGATGTGATAAAAGGCTAGGAAACTGTCTGCAGCTTACAGCCTTTAGAATTTCAAAAACATGGTCTCTGCCAGTCCTTATTAAACAGTGAAAAATATCAACAGGAAAAGGTAATATTGCTTTAGAGGAGTGATAAATTCATAGTTTTATCATTTCTTATGAATGGCTTGTTTATAAAATATCCTTGTTCATGGTTCAAGCATAGAAAGTAGGTAGACAAGTAATTTTTGGACTCCGGGACAGGTAATAAGGGTGTGAATACCAAGCAGCAACTGAACCTAGCTTTGCCACTCAGCTTAGTGTTCTTCATGTTTCATTGGCATTTAACAAGAACAGACTGTCAGAATATTCTGTGTGATGTAGTAACTCAAACTCTTGGTGTGCTGAGGTTTTGCAATGGTGAACACAATGCTTTCAAAAAATAATGTTACATGCATCAGAGCTTCTTGCTTTTTTGTAAGAGTAGGAATTTTTATAACAGTCAAGCAATTTTTTGAAATTTTAGTAATGTAAGGGGAAAAGAGAGGCACACTTTTACGAAATAGAAAGCCAAACCATTATTTGGTGTGGTACCGTTAGTGTAGTCCCACTGGTTTTATTTGGGCAACTCTTAATTTCTGCCACTAAGCATTTGAAACACCTAAGTTGCTCCTATAAGCACTTTCTCAATCATAGATGTACAAATACTTTTCATTGCCTTGAAGCTCAGCTTAAGGGAAGAACAGTGGAAACAGGTTCATTGTCTGGATTTACAGCTTCACTGTGGGTGTTTTTTGTTGTTTGGTTTTGTTTGATTGTTTTTAAATAGAGACACTTTATATTTTTAAGTCATCTGAAATTCATAATGTCTTTTGTCTTAATATGCATTCAGTGCTATCTCATAACTTTGAAACACTTCTCTAAGTGTTGCTTCTAATTACTCAGTCACCGGGTGCAGACTTTTGGATTAAGCTTGAGAATACTTGAGGATTAATCTTGAGGGTAGTAGCTGTTATATTTGTTTTGTAAATTGAAAGTATTCTTTACTCAGTATTAAAACTGCTGCATAAACCTGCCTGAATTCTAACATGCTTTATAGTTAAAATTCAGAAGGCCAGAAGGGCCACTTTCAAGTTGCTTCAGGAGTACACTAAGATTCAATAAAAGAAAAACTCAGTTCAAAAATATCTAAGAATGTTCTTTCTTTAAGAATGTGCACAAATTTGAGTATTTAATTCAGTGGAATTATTTGAGATAGGCTTAATCCTGGTATGCATTTTATTCTTAAGCCACAGTTACATTGACTGTGTTTCGTGCCATTGCTGGCAAATACTAGCTAAGCGCAGGTGATAACTACAATTTGAGAAACAGCCAGAATTTGAAAGTTAATATGAAAAAAAATCCTGTAACCTGAGGCCAAATTCTTATTATATTGGTAATTTTAAGATAGTCTCAAATGAATCAAGAAGGGTTAAATGCTGCTCATTGATACTCCAAACGCTGATGAATAACCTTCATGATGACAGGTTCTTTACTGTTTACTTTCTTTCCTTACTTAAGGAATGAAAAGTTTCTTCATTCATTTTTCATAAAAGCATATCTTTGATAGAGTAGTTGGTGAAATGATAAGCTGTTCTAAGCACGTTATGTGGCTGAAGTACCAGATGAGGAAGCTGACAAATACTCTGGGAGTGCGGAAGAAGGGAGGGAGGAAATATTAGACTTGCTATGACTTCACACCTGGGGTAAGAGATTGAAAACCATTATAATAAAGTTTACAGAGAATAGTGGTGTTTTTTTGTGAATATCTCAGACAGTCATGAAACAGGTAAGGAGAGGTTCATAGGGAAAATAACATTTTCTAAGATCACATGATAAAATCAGAAGAAGAAGCAAAACCTAAAAATAGCTTACCTGCCCAACAAGTTTAAGAAGTGTTTGTATACTCAAAGGTGTCTCTATTAACAACAGTTACAGTTCAATAAAAGATACAACTTATCTCAAACCTTGCTTATTTTAAATATTTATTTAATTTGCCATCTAGGAACTTAATCAGACTTTTACATACCTGAAATAGAACATAATTTTACTCAGCAGTTATTGCTAGTGAAGTGTTTACAGTTACTATTGTGAAGAAGACAAATGTCAGGATAATATGTTGATATGTTGTTTCATTAAGAATGCAACAATACAAAAATACACAGTATTTACTACTGTTCACTGTCGCCTGTGAAGGAGTTATTTTTTTTCTGTTTCTGGAGCTAATTTAATTTTTAACTCAGAAGCACGTGAGATGGTTTTGCTAAGTGTTTCAAAATAAATTTCAGTGTTAGGTTTCGTCCAGGATCAAAAAGAGTCAGGTAAAAGAATGACTGAGGAAAAAAATTATGAATGGATAAAATATGTGGTGTGTTTCTGTGAGAGAGAGGGCAGGGGGAAGAGAGGGGGAACAGAGAGGACTGAAATGGAAAAGGAGAAGATTAAAATTTCCTACCTCTTTTTGGCATAATTTCTTAGATCATCCCAGGAGAAGGACCTGTGGTGACAAGATGTTAAATTGATGAGCATAGATATGTCTTTAGAAAATAATACTAGGACACTAGTTACATTTTTTGTCTGTTGTTATATAATTTCCACCAATGACAAATTATAATTGGTCACTACTGCAAGGAAAAAAACAGTGAGAACCTTAACCTCATCTGTGTCTACCTCCTTTGAGAAAATTTCTACCGGAAATGCCACCATGTGTCAAATTTCACATGGTAATTGTGAACTGCAATTCAGTAGGCTGAGTCAGTAAAAGTTTTCGTGCAGCTTTCATACTTATTCTGTGGAAGGCAAAATATACTTTGTGAAAACTACCTAAATAAAGACAGGTCATATTTTTCTGACAAGCGCAAATGCTGGTTTCATCCCTGGATATTTCTTTAACTGTCCATGGGTGAGTTATTTATAGACAAGGATCCTCCAGTGCCAGGCCTGTGACCTGTCCCTTACACCAGTCCCATGATCCTTTGTGCCACATTCTGTGTCCCCACCTCTCAGGACCTCTGCTGTCATAATGGGTCTGGATGCACTGCATCATCATATTAGCTGTAAATATCTCACTCTGCACAGAATGACAAGTTGTTACTACTAACTGTATAAAAACTTTTGTGGAACGGTACAAAATAAAACAACTTACACATCGCCTGCCACGATTATAGTTAGAAAATTAGATACGATTAGAAAATTTACTGTTATAGTCAAACGAAGTTAAAAAAATCGGTGGCAGTTCAAGACAATTTCAAGCAAAACAAACCTGACAAGTCGTCTTGTAAACTCATTGTAATGCTTGTGGCCTCTTACAAGTAATGGCAATACTATACTATATTGTATAGTATAGGGTGTTCTTATTTGTTTCAAGTTTTACAAGATTCTTTTTAGTGTTTTTGTAAGTAAAGATGATTATGAATACAATGAAGAGGGTTTCTATAATGGGAAGCAGTCTGTTTCTTGACAAAAACACAGTTTTCTCTGTTTCAGAGCAGGTCAGAATGTAAATCTTCTCTCTTGTCTGTCTGTCAGAAATATTCATCATAGAATCATAGAATGGCCTGGGTTGAAAAGGACCTTGAAGATCATCTAGTTTCAACCCCCCTGCTGTGGCAGGGTTGCCGACCACTAGAGCAGCCTGCCCAGGGCCCCATCCAGCCTTGATCTTCCCAGGCACAGAGGTGAGGCTCACCAGCCTGTACTTTCCCAGGTCTTCTTTTCTACCTTTCTTAAAAATGGGAGCAAAGTTTCCCTTTTCCCAGTCACTGGGGACTTCGCCTGACAGCCATGATTTTTCAAATATGATGGAGGGTGGCTCTGCAACCACATCAGCCAGCTCTTTCAGAACCCTGGGATGCATATCATGTTGCCCCATAGACTTACACACATTCAGTGACATGAAGTGGTCTTGGACTTGTTCTGCTGTTACAGTGGGAGGGTTTCCTCTCCTCTCACCCTCACCTAGACGTTCAGGGTCCTGATAGACATCGGAAGCCTGACCACCAGTGAAGACTGAGGCAAAGCACTTATTGAGTACCTGAGCTTTTTCCATGTCTGAGGAAGCCAGTTCTCCTTTCTCATTTTTCAGAGGGGGAACACTCTCCTTGGCCTGTGTCTTCCTGCCTATGTACCTGTAGAACCCCTTCTTGTTATTTTTCACGTCCCTCACCAAGTTCAACTCCAGCTGTGCCTTGGCTTTCCTGATCCTATCTCTACACATCTGGACAACACCCCTATATTCTTCCCAGGCTACACAACCCTGCTTCCACTTCCTGTACATTTCCCTCTTTTCCTTCAGTTTGAGCTGCAGGTCCTTGCTCAGCCATGCTGGTCACCCACTTCCTTTGCTTGATTTCTTCTGCTGGGGGATGGAGAGCTCTTGCGTTCTCAGAAGTGTGTCCTTAGCTGCCAGCTCTGTTCTGCTCCTATGCCCTTAAGGACAGTTTCCCAGGGGATCCCATCCAGTAATTCCTTGAACAGCTGGAAGTTTCCTCTCCCAAAGTTCAGGGTCCTGACTCTGCTTTTTGCCAGGCAAACATTTTTGCCATTCCTCAACATCACCAACTCCACCAGGGCATGGTCACTACAGCCCAGGCTGCCCCCAGTCTTAACCTCTCTAATGCTCTCCTCTGCATTGGTGAGCACCAGGTCTAGTAAAGCTTCCCCTCGACTCGGTTCATCTAACATCTGGACCAGGAAGTTATCCTCAGTAGACTCCAGGAGTCTCCTGGATTGTTTGCAGCCTGCAGTGTTGTTATCCCAGCAGATATCCAGGTGGTTGAAATCCCCCACCATGAGAAGAGCCTGCAAGAGTGACACCTCTTGCAGCTGAAGCAAGAAGGCCTCATCAACTGGTTCTCCCTGATCAGGTGGCCGGTAGTAGACCCCAACCACTAGATGTCCTTTGCGTACACAGTGAATATGAGGTTATTACAAACAAGCATCTAAATATACTACTGCATATTCAGTTTCATTGTTACCAAAGTTTTTACACACCTAGCTGTGCAAATCCAAGAGAACTCACTATATGGACTCTTACACTTCCAAAATAAATTCTGCCATGAAGGGCATGATTTGGCATATTCCTCCAATTCAAATTCAAAATTGCACTAAAATCTACCCTTCTGTTTTTTAATCCTTCAGGCATATTTAAGAGGCTATAAAGCCCAAATGTATATTTTAAGAAAGACCAAACTCATTTGGATTCATTTTGCTACCAAATAAGCCACTGTATTTCCAGAAATACATTGATCTGAGTAATGTACAAATTTACTTGGGGAACAGAAATAGCATTCTGCCCTTTTCTTTTGCTGATGTTTCAGTGGAAAACTGAGAAAGGGCAAATGCAGCAAAATTTAATAGAAAATTTGAATGGCAATTGACAATCTCACACTGCATCAAACAAATATAAGGGAGTATTCAGCAGTAACCCATCATGCTAACAGGAAACTAAGAGTAATTAAAAACATATTTATGAGATATTCTACTTTCAAGAGTTTTGAAACAGACAAATATTGCATCTGTTGCCATTCCTAGGCTTATTAAGCTGACAGAAGTTTCTATCATAACTTTAGACACATTACCTTCATTATGGATCAAATGTAACATTTTATAGTACTATGTATGAGTAGTACTACAGTATACTGAAATTTGGCATGCAGTGTGGCAAAAATCGTAGAATCTCCACTTGATACTGTTCTCAAAAAGAGATTCCTACCTAAGGGTGAAAATTCACCTTTAGACTCATAGTCATCTATGCCCACATTTGATTTTTTTCAGATCTCGTATTTTGTTCTAACCTGCTCTAAAATCTAGAGGCACTTTTGAAATGTATGAATGTTAGTTTTAAAAAAATTCAAAGCTTCATTGGCTTAAGTTTTGATTTTGAAACATCTGTTTAAAAAAATTTAATTAACATTTCCAACTTTAAAATATTGCAAGTTTTTAATTCATCCTGAAGCTCCATCAGGACTCAGTTTAGTCTCAGATGAAGAAGCAGTAAACTCCTGAATTTTCTTGAGGGAAATTTATTTCAACAAAAGGTATTTAGTTCATCAGGTACTTTACAATGGAAGAAAAGTTGTTTGTATGTAGTCTGCTAAAAAGGGGAGAAAGGAAAAGAAATTGTTGTACTCATGTATGTTTAATCAATTTAAGCAGAATTCTACAAACTTGCAACAGAATTAGTTGGATTTCTTTTTGTGAAAATACTGTACAGAGCTCAGTCATGAACTTTGCAAATTAGAGGTGCTGCGGTTTACTTCTTCACTACAATAAAAATTGTACCTTTACATCTCGCACAGCTCTAGCTACAGCCTCTTCATGACCATGCCCGTGACTTTTTGACCTTTAGTTTGCAGTACAAATATAATGATTGTTAAGTGGAGAAGGAAGTATTAGTAAAAAATAGTCATTCCCTACCACCACTCCAGAGTTCCGCCCAAGCCATTTAAAATAGTGCACAAGCCTCATTATAAAACATTTTAGTTTTATATGCCTTTAGCAAACCCTAACCTCTGGAGAAGATCTATCATTTACTTTTAAAAAAAATAAAATTCAACATAAAGCTTCCATTTTGTTCGAATGTGTGCATCTCAGTGTAGTTATCTGAAGTTGGCTTCTCTTTTTTTTCTGTGCTTGGGCCACATCCAGAAAATTGTCAACAACATCATAAGGAGAAAAGTTGGCTGGATTGCTATACAGTTTTGTCAACCTCATACCTTTTGCACAAATAAAAAAGTATTGACAATAAATCTAGTTCCATTTATATGTCAAATGCACAAATGACTGTTGATTAATGGCATTTAATACAAGTAGTATGACAGAGCTGGACAATTAGTAAATTAATCTTTAAAATCTCATTGAGGGGAAAGTTTCCAGACTTCAATGCTGCCCTTTTCTGCATTCACCATCTCTTCTGTAAAGTTAGACTGTGACAGATTAAAAACAGTGACTTCTATTTTTTCCTCTGTAATAATGTCTAATTACATATGCTTTAGTTTGATTAAATTTTCAAAGCCTGCATCAAGCCAATGCTTCCTATTGCTTCTATGGCATACTTATCAATAACATAGTTTCATAGATAGCCATTAAAACAGAATTTAACAGCAAAATTTAACAACTTCAGTGACTAATAAACCACCACCACATGGTCACAACCCACCCCCCCCCCCCCC
>WKFP01014696.1:313988-342401 GCA_011057875.1 Pterocles orientalis
TCCATGGCAAATAGTGGGGCTGTGTTTCCACCCCTGGGGCAGTCGGTTCCATGTGTACTGGACGCCCCTCCAGGTGAAAGCGAACTGTGGCCTGCATTCTGTTGCCAAAGGGATCAAAAAGATGCATTAGCGATACCAATTGTGGCGTACCACTTGGCTGCCTTTGACTCCAGTTCATATTGAAGCTCCAGCATGTCCGGCACGGCAGCACTCAGTGGCGGCGTCACTTCATTCAGGCCACGATAATCCACTGTCAGTCTCCATTCCCCATTAGACTTTCGCACTGGCCGTATGGGGCTGTAAAAAGGCGAACGGGTCTTGCTGATCACCCCTTGGCTCTCCAACCAACGAATTAGCTCATGAATGGGGATCAGGGAGTCTTGGTTAGTGCGGTACTGTCTTCTGTGCACTGTTGTGGTAGCGATCGGCACCTGTTGATCTTCAACATTCAGCAACCCCACAACAGAAGCGTCATCTGAGAGACCAGGCGAGGCAGACAGCTGTTCAATTCCCTCGGTCTCCAAGGCAGCTATACCAAAGGCCCACCGATATCCTCTTGGGTCCTTAAAATATACTCTCCTGAGGTAGTCAATGCCCAGGATGCATGGAGCTTCTGGGCCAGTCACAATGGGGTGCTTATGCCAGTCCTTCCCTGTTAGGCTTATTTCAGCCTCCAGTACCGTCAGTTCTTGGGATCCCCCTGTCACTCCGGAAATATGGATGGGTTCTGCCCCTTTATACCTTGATGGCAGTAAGGTGCACTGCGCGCCGGTGTCCACTAAAGCCTTATATTCTTGTGGGTCAGATGTGACAGGCCATCGAATCCACACAGTCCAATAAACCTGGTTATCCCTTTCCTCAACCTAGCTGGAGTCAGGGCCTCCCTAATCCTGGGTGTAGTGTCCATTACTCACTTGTTGTACATATGAATCAGAAGTCCCTTCAAGAGGATCGGTAGTGGGGTCAGGTCTCTTGCCCTGTTTGGAGAACTGTCCACTGGAAACCGGAGATGCACTTTTCTAGGAGGGATCTCCTGGGACAATTGGTTTTCCTTCCAACTCACAAACCCGTGCCTTTAAGATCCAAGTAGGTTTTTTATCCCATACCCTCATGTCCTCTCCGTGGTCAAGGAGGTAATACCACAGGTCACGCCGTGGTGTGTGTTCTTTATGTCTGTTCCCTTGGGCTGGGGGGTGCCTGCTCCTGATGGCTGAGAGACGGGCCTCTGGTCTCCGTGTGGAAGCGTGGGTTTGTGCAGACGAGAAGTGGGACCTATCCTCTTTGAATTGCCTGAATTCCTGGGACAGTTTCTCCACAGCTGAGATGTAGGCCCGAAGGGAGGAAGAGAGACTTCCAACATCCTTGCAATGAGTAAGGACACCTCCAACCTGATCAGATTGCTCAGAGCCCTGTCCAGACTGACCCTGAATGTTTCCAGGGATGGGGCATCTACCACCTCTCTGGGCAATCTGTTCCAGTGCTTCACCACCCTCATAGTAAAAAAGTTCTTCCTGTAAGCACCCTCTAAATATTGAAAGGCCACAATAAGGTCTCCCCGTAACCTTCTCTTCTCCAAGCTGAATGACCACAAGTCTCTCAGCCTTTACTCATAGGAGAGGTGTTCTATCCCTCTGGTCATTTTTGTGCCCCCCTCTGTAGCCACTACAACAGGTTGTTCTGTTTTTTTCAGGGAGAGAATTAACTTTCTTCATATAAGCTATTAAGAGGCTGTGTTTTGGATTTCTGCTGAGGAGAAGGCTGATAATATGCTGATGCTTATAGTTGCTGCCAGGACAGTCAAGGACTTTTCAGCATCTCTGCTGTGCCAGTGTCTGCAGGTGCAGGAGAACCTGGGAGAAAGCATAGCCCACAATCACTGGTTTAGGATTTCATTCTAGGTTTGAGATTGAGACCCAGATCGACCAATGGTATATTTCACATCATGCATGTCATGCCCAGTATATAGATGACGTTCTGTCTGGAAGTTCTCTCTCTCTCTGTAGTCTCTCTTTCCCTCTTGGACTCTCAGGCTCTGATCTCTTTCCTGGAATTGTGGTATCAAGACTCTCGCTGCTCTGGGATAGTCAGCTGTGAATGGGCTGGGCGTTGGTCATCTGGTGGTGAGCAGTATCACTGTGTATCACTCATTTGTATATTTTTATATTTGTATATTATTATCATTATCATTAGTATTTGCAATTTTATTGTATTTTAGCTATTACATTGTTTTTATCTCAACCCACGAGTCTCTCTTCCCTTTACCACTTTAATACTCTTCCCCATCCCTGGAAATGTGGAGGGTGAGAGAGCAGTTGCGTGGTGTTTGCTGCTGCGCCAGAGGTCCATGGCCGCCTTGTACTGTTCTAACAAATCCAGTTATGCTGTTTTGTGGGACCTGAGTGTCATTCCAGTTTGAGGAGTAGTCAGTTGGCTCAGGTTAAGCTGATCAGAGCACACAGTCCTGAGACAAGTGTTTCTCCCCAGGAGCTTCCTCCAGGGCTTGAGCTCCCGGGTCTTCTGAAAACACATCTGACTTTTGCCAGGCATTTAAGGCTTCTTCTAAAATGAAAAAACAATTTATTTTTTTTTCCTTCTAAAACAGTAGCCAGGAGAGGAGTGCCCTCTTTTTATATAATGCTAGTAATAGTATTCTCCTTTTTCTTAGGCTCAGTTCCTTGCTATTTCTAAGGGAATTCAAATCCATCGTTTTCACCTCCCTGGAGATTATTTCAAACTCAGTGTTCCAGACAGTTCTGAAACGGAGAGATATTCTGTATCCCTGTTAAAATTGTGCTGTGGGGAAAAAAAATAGTTTGAGAATCGCTGGAAGAGAGCACACAGGAAGTGGCCAGATAAGGTGATTTTTGTGACACTGTATCTAGGTCATAGCCCCAGAACTTTTTATGCAAAAAATGTTTAATACAAATAGAGGAACATTAGTTGAAGAACTGCAATTGGAAAACTCCCTCTACATTTAGTGTCTCAACCAGCACAGTGCATTCCTGTTCTGACTTAATCTTGGTCTCTTTTCCTCTCCTTTGTTAGTAAATCTTGATTGTTTTCTGTGCCATCATGTAGCTTCAACAGTGGAGAAGAAAATTCTGAAGGACTGGTTGAGAAAAGTGTGATAATTAAGGTAGAGAAATAGCTAGACTGGTAAGAAAAGTGTATTTGAAACACCATAGGCTCACAATGAAGTTACACTTGTCTTTCTACCTTCTTGCATGTACGTTCTAATGACTGGAAAATCATCTGCTGGAGACAGAAACATTACCTTTACGCAGAAACTTTTAAAGAGAAAAGCTAACACTCTCTACCTCTATAAGAAGTGTTAGCCTGTGGGTATTCCTGGAACAATGTCGCACTACTTCCAGTGCTGTTGGAAGGTTTTAGGACTGATTCTCTCTTAAAAACAAATCTTTCTCCAATCACCTTTCTACTAGAGATCACTGTAAGTTATGTTCTGTACAGGTTTCTTAAGACTCTCTTCTGAAGCACTCATTCTACTTGCACTCTTACCCAAAGATGACAACCCTTCATCTGTCTGACTTTCAGCAACACCTAGAATGGACAAGAGCAGACAGAACTGAGCTTAAGGATTCAGTTTGTCCTTGAAAGCTGCACAACCACATGTATATCGTGTTCTGTTCATGACAACATATCAAGGCTTTTCTATTGCACTGCACTGATGAATTTGTATTTTTCCTGGTACATTGGTATGTGATATAGACATTGTGTGTTCAGAAGCCCTACATTCCCCAATACTGCATATTTCTTAAATCATGCAGGTACTTTCCTCTTCCTCACTTGCCTTCTTAAGTGATATTGACAGAATTGCAGAAGCAAGCAGGGCTATTTAGAACTTCCAGATAATTCTTGATCCCCACTGTTTTTCTTAGGTCATTAAATTATAATAATGTTCTGGCTTAATTTCTTCACAATCATAAGTGAAATGAAGGAGTCAATAAAATCTATTAAAAATGTGAATTTAATTTGTAATATAAAACATCTTGAAGGAAGATGTTGCATACAGATCTTACTTATTATGTTATTACTATAAAAAGATTCCTACAATTAGCAGAACACTATATACTCTACCTAAAATCTCTGCGTAGAACAGTGTTGCCATGAGGAAATATCTTTTAATATGCTAGTGAGACTATAAAATTAGATTTGGAATTCCCAAACTTTGAGTAAAGAAGAATAATAGTAAATATGGGAGGACACAGACAACATGTGAAAGCTTTAAGCTCAAACCATGCTGAAAAAGGATAGTGTTCACCTACCTGGTTTTTGTCAAGTCTTGGCTTCATTTCAGTATCACAAGAGCCATTTCAGACAGTCTAAATAAAATATTTTAATGAGTCATTAATTCCTTTGAACTCTTGAGTTTATGTGCTTTCTATGCAAATATACACATCACATGTGATATTATGTATAATGCATTCCAATAGACGGTATCTTTGGCCATTACCACTAAAAAGTCACATATTTAGTTTTAAAAAGACAATGTGGGTTCTCAGGACTGCTTTGGGATTACCTTGACCTGAAATGGTTTTAATTTAGTTAAATAGTTGACTGATGAACAACTGCTTCATCTGTTTTGGCTGAAACATTGTGACCATCACGTATGATAAAGATATGACACACCAATGTAGTCCCTAAACAACAAACAAGATTTCTTTATATTGTTGTGGCTTGGGAGGCTATTGTGCAGTTTCCAAACTGTAGCTGGGAACCAATGTGAAGGAGACAGACTATGATCTGAGAAGATACAAAAATAACCCCAAATAGATCCCAGAAAGCCCCACCATGTACATCATGCTTCTCTGCATACCTGGCTCTTGTAGACAGCTTCCTCCTCAGTTTGTGGTGAGGCTGACCTTTGGATCCAAAACCACACTGGTAAGATGGCATAACACCAAGAAAAAGGGATAGATACTAGAACATTCTGTTGCATGACAGCTTTAAAAGTGCTTTTAATGCAGCTGCTCTGTATTAGTCTGGATGCTGAATGGAAGTATTACCTTAGCTGGAATGGAGACAAATGTGAGATATTCTGTTTAGATTCTTAAAGTTTTAATAAAGCTGACAATTGTCATTTTCATGTATATATGGTGTGTTCTCTTTTGCCCAGTGTAATATTTAAACATCTCATCTTTCTTTAGGCATTTGCTGAAATCCATTGGTTTACGTTTAAATGTGTTAGGAACTCAAGCTCTTCCCTGTTGTTCTGCCTCTACCACACCCCTCACCCATCATAATTTTTAAAGTATTTCATCCACTTTCACAAATCCTTCTGTTGCAGGTGTTAATAAATATGTTTGCTCCCAGGATATATTCTTACCCCCTAAGCTTATTAACTCATAGTCCCTACTTCCTAAATTTATGAGTTGACAGATTTTCCTTCCCTCCCACAAATCCATTTGCTTCAGCAATCCACATTTTTTTCTTCTGTGCTGAGGTAGAAATTCCCTGTATCAGACAAATAATCTGCTAAACGTCTCTCAGGGAGCTACAAAGAAGGAAAGCAGACCAGTTTACTTCCCCAGTTGTGGCTAGCAAGAATGAGGGATGATTATTATAAGCAGATCTCATATTTCTTGGAATTTAAGTTGCTTCATTATCTGGGTTTGGAACATAATCTCCAAAAGTATTTCAAAACTATCCAACGCTATCCACAGGAACAGAGAATACTTCCTCTTGTTTGTGCAAAACCTACCCACAGCTTTTTAGAAAGTATATGTCAGGGAAGGAGTGGGGAGTGATCTTAATCTGTGTTCTTTGCAAATGAACTGGTAATTGGAGGGGTGGCTCAAGCAACATCTTAGAGAATGGTTTCAAGATTTCTGAAGTGAGATTTTTTTAATGGCAATTTTCATTTTAAGGGTGGGAGTTTCATAATGTTTTTCAAAGAATCAGAGGAAAGTAAGAATTCGAGTTGCCCATCTGTGGAAATAAAACTCCCAAAACCAAAACACAAACAAACAAAAAAGAAACAAACAAACAAAAAGCAGAACAAGGGTTAGCTCAACATGGTGCAAGGAGTTATGAATTTGGATTCATGTGATACCACATGCTCATGATTATTCCAGTAAATGTTGGTTTGGGACATAAGGGATCAGCAGCTACACCTTGCATTATAAGGAGTGTTTGTGACACTATTGGACACCTGAAAGGACATTTGAATAGAGGGCAAAGCATAAGAAAATAGAAAGCTGAAACTGAATAATAGGTCTACTCCCCCCACCAAGGCAAGGGAGGGGTGTTCATCAGAACACCCTGTAATCACATTTACTTTACGCTGCCACTGAGAGATCTTTTTGCAGGTAATAATTCAAACAGTAATGATACTATAGGAGGGAGAATGGAAGAGAAGAGACAGTGATTTGTATTGCAGTATGCCATCCTCGTGTGCTGTGAAGCAAGTTATTTCAGTTTCTTCCTTGTTTCAGAATGTAGGCCTATTAGATGCTAAAAATGGTAAGATTACCCTTTAAAAATCGTTCATTATGTGGTATCAAGTCTTGGAAGGGAGTCTAGGAAGAAAGTAGTGTACATTTCAATTGAAATGAGGTCCTGTATTGTAGTACTTATAAGAAAACCCACAGACAAATCCAGTTTTAATGAGCCCTTATGTTATATAAGGAGGGGAAAGCAGACAGATATATTCTTGAAATGAACTGTTAAACGGTCCATCCAACCAATGAGAAGAAGCAAGGAAAAGACAGATTCATTGTCTAAAATGAGCTCTGCAAGAGGTGAAAGTGTAAAACATAGGAAAAAATGATTCCTCTTGCTAACCTCTTTGCTGTTTTTTCTTCCAGAAGTTCAGATGTTCACACAGGTGCATGGCACTGATGAGGATGACAAATAACAATAAAGATCATACAGTTGTCCTTTATACCCATTATTATTTATTTGTTTTACAAAGAAAGCCAGAATATCTAATTAAGCATTTGGCCTTAACAGAGCCAAGAACTGTACTGTATGATTATAGGTAGCAGGAGAAAAGAAAAGTGGGAGGAAGTGAAGGAAGGCAAGGTGAGAGTACAGTAATTCTGACTGGAATGTAAATGTACAGACTATATAAATTTCAATCAATTAAAGGAATTTAAGATTTCAAAATTTAAGTCTGATTTATAGCAAGATTCTACATGACCATCACTTTCCTTCTCCAGCTAAAATAACTTTTTCTTTTTACATGCAGTTTAATCTAGTAAAAATTGTATTACAGTGAATATATGGATGACTACTTCAAAGTGAGATAATTCAACTCTTTAATTTCAAAATCACAAACATTAGTTGCATTTTACTCTCATTAGGTTTGTTTTCTTCCAAAACTTAAGTAATAACAAAATTGATAGAGTTCTGTGAAGCATTTCAATTTTACCGAAGCTTCATTTTCTAGAGGAAAATGGGTCTGACAGTATTTTCCTATCCAATTCTGTAAGCAAGGATTTTCTAGAAGCATTCTTTTGAAAGGTACAAAGAAATAATTTGACACTTCACCTTACCAATGTAACCATAACTAGCCTGCTTTAAAAAAAGCTCATCTAATAGCTGAATAAAAGAAAAAATGGTAATTGGTTAAGATTTTTCACAGGAGGGTACAAAATTACGAACAGTTAGCAGTGAAAAAAGTATAAAGGATTTGCAAAGATAAAATGAAACACCAATAACTAGGTCAGATATAACCCAGAGTTAAACTACGGAGGAAAACAACTCCCTAGGCTTGTATTAAAATCAGAAAGAGATGTCTGTGTGCATAGCTAGTAGCAGTAATATACAGTTATAGGTTAAGTGTGAAGTGTTCTAATCACAGATATACCAGTTTCTGACCTTGAAATCAAGTAGCTGAATGAGGCAAACAAATGAAAGCAAGATGAGATAAAAAAGATTAGGACGGGTAGCTAAAATATAATATTTTAGCATAGTTAGTAAATCTGTGTTTAGCACGTAGCAGTCATAACTTGCCCAGCCTGGAATTTTCTGTCTACCCTGTAGCCAAACTCCTTATCTGAAGTATGGTTTGACTCCTCATTTTAACTTTCAGAAGAGGTGAAGTATTTCTTTCCACACATAGCAGTGAATTTTGGAACCTACCTCCACCACAGGTTGTGGAGACCAAGGTTATCAGCAGGTTCAGAAAGACTAAACAAATTACTGGACAAGTACACTAACCAACAGCAAAAAGATGAGGTGTGGGAAATAACTAAGAGCTCTGATGAAACACCTGGAGGACTCCATGGAGAATGAGCTGCAAAAAGTGGCTGGGTTGAATTCCTCCTCCTAAATAACACCTCTTGCAATGGTCTGAAATAGATACAGCGTCCTACTGTCTGCAAAAGGGAGTGAGGCTGTTGTAGACCATTGATCTGACCCAGTTAGGGCAGTTAATGTTCAACATTCCTAAGCATTGGTAGAACTGGGAAAGCATGTGTAAGAAAGCATCATCTCTTATTCACAACAGTACCTCATAGAGGTTTGTCACTACTTGATACTTAAATTCAAAACACAATTAAAGAAAGTATGTTCAGAATAAAATCAGATCTATTTTCACAACAACAATTCAGTGCTGAAAAGCAGGTGTAGACCACAATCATTTAAAGAGAGATGCAGAATTAGTGTGTTTTCAACAGCAATTTTACTAAGATAGCCATTGGATACCATTCTTGTGCAAAACTAAGGATAGTTGGGTTTGAAAAGGTACTGTGTACAAGGCTTTTCTCTGTGTCTAAGCTGTGGTTTCAGTACTCCTCATATCTTACATGGAAAGACATGTATGGCAGCAGAAATTCTC
Organism: Pterocles orientalis; assembly: GCA_011057875.1. Lineage (NCBI taxonomy): Eukaryota > Metazoa > Chordata > Aves > Pterocliformes > Pteroclidae > Pterocles > Pterocles orientalis. Next base: position 322,792 of record WKFP01014696.1, read on the forward strand.
CTTCTGGCCCAGCACTCCCCTGGGAAAATGTTGTCTGCATAAGCCAAATACAGCATTCCTTCTCAGCTGATACATATAATATCAAATATGTGCATATTTGCTTAATTACTCGTGTTGTGTTGCAGCTATTGGATTTTTGTTACTCATACTCCTTGCATTTCCTCTTTTCTGACATTTGCAGAAAAGCCCAGTATCCAAGGCACTTTGTAGCTAAAGCAAATACTTTCCTCCATACCGACAGCCCATGAACTAGATTGTCTGGTTCACTCCAGTGGAAATTCTATGGCACAATACATTTGGGTACAATGGCAGTGTTTGAATTCTGGCTGGAGGCAAGCTGAGGACAGCACAGTCTTCCCACTTGTTCCAGTGGGAACTGGATCACATTTTTGATCTGTAGAAAACTTCAGGTTTTTTTAAGGTAAATTTAAAAACAATATATGTTTTCTTAGAAGTTCAAAAAGACATAGCCACAGTATGAGCCAAGAATTGAAGTTCAGAGTCTTACTTAAAATTTCTTCTGTTCTCATTTGTGTTATTTAAATGTAATGTTGTTTATAAAATTGATAGTCTTGCTTACTCAGCTTTTAAACTCCTCTCACCTTATATGTCCATATTTTTTAACAGATGCCAGGGTACAAAGACATGCATCTAGGAACTAACAGTATTTTGTCTTGTTCTACCTTTGCACTGTAGTAAATTACATATTTTCATTGCACAAAAATGTATTTGTGATTGAGCAAAATAATATTTTCCATTAATAATAAGACAACACAAAAGAGTAAATGGAGAGTGGCTGAAAAGCTGCCCAGCAGGGAGGGACCTAGGGGTGCTGGTTGATAGCCAGCTGAACATGAGCCAGCAGTGTGCCCAGGTGGCCAAGAAGGCCAACAGCTTCCTGGCCTGTATCAGAAAAAGTTGGCCAGCAGGACTAGGGCAGTGATTGTGCCCCTGTACTCGGCACTGGTGAGGCCGCACCTTGAATACTGTGTTCAGTTTTGGGCCCCTCATCACAAGAAGGACATTGAGGTTTTGGAGCAGGTCCACTGAAAGACAGCAAAGCTGGTGAAGGGTCTGGAGCACAGGTCTTACGAGGAGCGACTGAGGGAGCTGGGGTTGGTTAGTCTAGAGAAGAGGAGGCTTATCACTGTCTACAACTACCTGAAAGGAGGTTGCAGTGAGGTGGGTGCTGGCCTCTTCTCTAAAATAACAAGTGATAGGACAAGAGGAAACAGCCTCAAGTTGCGCCAGGGGAGGTTTAGGCTAGATATTAGAAAAAATTCTTCACTGAAAGAACGATCAGGCATTGGAACAGGCTGCCCAGGGAAGTGGTGGAGTCACCGTCCCTGGAATTGTTGAAGAAACATGTAGATGTGGTGCTTAGGGACATGGTTTAGTGAGTTAGGTGGTGTGGGTTGGCGGTTGGACTTGATGATCTTTGAGGTATTTTCCAAACTTAATGATTCTATGATTCTATGATTCTATTTATGATTCCATATCTATACATAGTAGATATTGATTATGAGACATACTCAATATTTTTAGATTGTATGTGTTTCTCCATTAACGATAAAGAATAACTTTATTGAGGTCATGACTTCTGTTTTTCAGCCATTGAAATGTTGTAATTTGTGTATGAAAATTCCTCCAGAATAATTTAATTGAAACTCTTCCTAGTGACCACATCACAGTGGCATATTCCATATTCACTTTTTTAAAAGTACTGGTGATGAATGAGGACAATGATGAATATTATTTTTCCACATATTCTTAAAAGAGGTTAAGTGATTTCAATCTCATCAAAGTTGCCATGAATCTGTCGATCTTAGGTGTTTTTTCTACATCTTACATGTATTGTTTGAAACCCTCAGAATACTGACAATATTTACTCTACAAACACTATTGTGAAGTAAAAAAGTACTACTAGTCTTATCTTAAAAATGAGAAGGAGAAGAGTAAGGCACAAAAGTGAGATTGTTGCATAGAACATGAAAGTTACGTAAGTAGTCTTGGAAATCTATATTTAAGTGACTCAGTCATGGATGCAGTGAAAGACTGGCAGAACAAAAATTAGTTTAAGAGTTTGAGAGCTGCTGAAGTACCTTTCTAAACAAAGGTATTATATATACAGGAATAATACTTTAAAGGGTCACAACTTCTTTTGAATACCTCTCACAAGCAGTGTCAATAAGCAATGTCACGGGACTTACAGCCTGCAAAAAGGAACAGGTGTCATGCAGTTAAATTTATAAAATGTTGTGTTGAACTAATACACATGCTTTGTACATGCTTCACATGTATAAAAATCAATCACGTACAACATATCTTAAATAACACAACCATCTAAATATTAATCTTATTTTGTAAAACATAGATCTGTAGTTACTTTAATACATAAATCTGTAAAGTAAATCATTCACTTAAGATATGATCCAGAACTTCTTTTGTGGGCTTATTTTGTTCCCACTGAGTTTTTGGTTTTGGGAAGAAAAAGACCGACGTGGATGAATAGGGAGCTGTTCTCAAGGTTGCGGGAGAAAAAGGGAATCTACCGCCTGTGGAAGGAGGGAAGAGCAACTCAGTACGACTACAAAGAGGCTGTTAAGATATGTAGAGGGAAAATCAGAGAGGCAAAAGCCCAGCTTGAATCTAAGCTGGCCGCTGGGGTAAAAACAAACAAGAAACTCTTTTACAAATACATCAACTGTAAGAGGAGGACAAAGGGGAATCTCCATTCTTTACTGGATGAGGCTGGGAATGTGATCACAGAGGATAAGGAAAAGGCAGAGGTTCTGAATGCCTTCTTTACGTCTATCTTTAAAAGTCATCTCGGTTATTCCCAGGGCTCCCCATGCTCTGACTTGGTAGTCTCGGCTGGGAAGCAGACTGAACCCCCTGTGATTCTTGAAGAAGTGGTCAGGGAATCACTACTCCAACTGGACTGTCACAAGTCCATGGGTCCAGATGAGATTCACCCGAGAGTGCTGAAGGAACTGGCGGAGGTGATCACTGAGCCTCTTTCCATTATCTTTCAGCGCTCCTTGTTAACGAGTGAGGTCCCGGAAGACTGGAGGCTTGCCGACGTGACTCCCATTTACAAGAAAGGTTGTAAGGAGGATCCGGGGAACTACAGGCCTGTTAGCCTGACCTCAGTGCCAGGGAAAGTAATGGAACGGATTGTCTTGAGGGAGATCACGCGGCAGGTGTGGGATGACCAGGAGATCAGACCTAGCCAGCATGGGTTCGTGAAGGGCAGGTCCTGCTTGACCAATCTGATCTCCTTCTACGATCCTGTGACCCGTCTGATGGATGAAGGAAAGGCTGTTGATGTGGTCTACTTAGACTTCAGCAAAGCCTTTGACACTGTCTCCCATGCTATCCTCCTGCAAAAGCTGGCAGCCCGTGGCTTGGATGGCTACACTCTCGGCTGGGTAAGGAGCTGGCTGGAGGGCCGGGCCCAGAGAGTGGTGGTAAATGGAGTCAAATCCAGTTGGAGACCAGTCATGAGTGGAGTCCCCCAGGGGTCGGTACTGGGGCCTGTCCTCTTCAACATCTTTATTGATGACTTGGATGAGGGCATTGAGTGCACCCTCAGTAAGTTCGCGGATGACACCAAATTGGCTGGGAGTGTCGATCTGCCTGAGGGTAGCGAGGCCCTACAGAGGGATCTGGATAGGCTGGAGAGCTGGGCCGAAGCCAGCGGGATGAGGTTTAACAAGACCAAATGCCGGGTCCTGCACTTTGGCCACAACAACCCCAGGCAGCGCTATAGGCTTGGGGCAGAGTGGCTGGAGGACTGTGCTGAGGAAACAGACCTGGGGGTACTGATTGATGCTCGGCTGAACATGAGCCGACAGTGTGCCCAGGTGGCCAAGAAGGCCAACGGCATTCTGGCTTGCATCAGAAACAGTGTTACTAGCAGGAACAGGGAGGTAATTGTCCCCCTGTACTCGGCATTGGTGCGGCCGCACCTCGAGTACTGTGTTCAGTTTTGGGCCCCTCACTGCAAGAAAGACACTGAGGCCCTGGAACGCGTTCAGAGGAGGGCCACGAAGCTGGTGAGGGGTCTGGAGCACAGGCCTTATGAGGAGCGGCTGAAGGAGCTGGGATTGTTCAGCCTGGAGAAGAGGAGGCTCAGGGGAGACCTTATAGCTCTCTATAACTTCCTGAAGGGAGGTTGTGGTGAGCTGGGGGTCAGCCTCTTCTCTCGTGTAATCACTGATAGAACTAGAGGGAATGGTTTCAAGCTGAGACAGGGGAGGTTCAGGCTGAACATTAGGAAGTATTACTTCTCGGAAAGGGTAATCAGGCATTGGAATGCACTGCCCAGGGAGGTGGTGGAGTCACTGACCATGGGAGTGTTCAAGAAACGTTTGGACATTGTGTTGAGGAATATGATTTAGCTGGGAAGTATTGGTAATGGTTGGACTAGATGATCTTCTAGGTCTTTTCCAACCTTGATAATTCTGTGATTCTGTGAAAAAGATTAAGATTTTAGGAAAATAACCATGAAATGGTTTTTGATTATGCCAGTTTTTAATGGGAAAGGATATATCTTTGGATAGTATTTAAGATTGTATCATCTATCTTATGTTCCAAAGGACTGGATGACTTTTTATAGTTCACTAAGCAGAAAGCCACTTCTTACTTACAGTTTTCTATATAATCCAATTGACATATACTTGTTAAAATACTAGGTGTGAAGTATTTAGGCCAGATTTAAATGCAGTAATAAGTAAGAGGATTTGCATAATATTGGGCACTGATGCCAGCTTTGAAATGCCAGGATCATTTTTCACAATTGAAAGCATCGTGCTTTGCAAAGAATCATTTATTAAGACCAAACCACTGTTTCAATAAAGCATTAGAATTTCCTGCATAGAGTAGCCCTTGGGCAGCATTCTGAAGTAGTAGTGAATTGCTATTTTAATCCACAATGGAACATTTTAATAAGTGTGATAAATGACTCACAAAGGGCTTCAGCTTTCAATGTCAGCAGAATTAGAATCAGGCAAAGGCTGGGTCTGGGTGATAGATGTAGAGGATTTTTTGTGATAAACAGTTTACGATGTGAGGACAATGCCAGCTTATTGAACTTTCAGGGCCTGAATTCCTGTCCATCTGTCACCTTGTTGTCTGCAGACATAGATGTAGGTAGAGTAATAGACTTACATTCTTTATCAGCTGATACATTTCTGTAACTCCTGGACCACTTGAAAAAAATCAGAAAAGGAAACATTTAACAAATAAGAAAAAAAAAATCAAAAGATGAAATAAAACCAGAAATACTTTAAATTAAAAAACAAATAGTGTTATATTTTTTTATTCCTGGTAATATTTTTATCTTGCATGCACAAAGTAAAAACATTTCCTGGTACAGCTAAGTCCCTCTAAGCCACTCTGTTTTTGCAGTAGTTTCAGACTTCTGTGAAATGAGTCTCTTTTGTTTGTTTTCAAGTAAAAAGAAGGAATTAGATGGTCACAATATTTGTTGAGTTTTGAGTTAAAAACAGGTTAAATATTTGCTGTTAAAGAAGAGTCAAAAATAAATGTTCTATTTTTCTGAAGCTTTCCATTTCATGTTATACTGATATTTGAGGTAATATATTAGGACTTCAAACAACGTAGAGGGCAAGAGGATGAAAAACAAGAAGCTACTCACCTATGAACAGAACAGTTTGATTGAATTTTACAAGGTCTTATCTTAGTCTTGGTGAAACAAAACTTGGTAACCAGTTTTGTTAAATTAATCTTTTGTTAAACTAGTCTTAAAATACTTAGAATCAAATCTTGCAATATTTCATATCATTGGCCTGTTACTTTATTGCCTTAGATAATGTGCAGCAATTTAAAGGATTCAGAGGATGTCAAGGGCAACAAAAGATGCTCAGCTGTTACGTTCTTAGTAAAAGGCTAAGCAACTAATGTGTTAAGTCAGTTTCTGAATGGGATGAGTGATTTAGTAACAGTGGATGAAGGTAAGGCTGAGGTACTTGCTGCTTTTTCTGCCTCAGTCTTCACCAGAGTCTCCTGGGCTCTGTGCCTGGCACCTGTGAGAACACATTTAGAGTACTGCACCCAGTTTTGGACCACTTAGTACAGGAAAGATATGGATAAACTAGGGTGAGTTCAGCAGAGACCCCCAAGCTGGGAAGGAGCTGGAGCACTTAGCCTGTAAGGAAAGGCTGAGGGACCTGGACTTGTTGAGCCTGGAGAAGAGACAGCTTTGGGGAGACCTAACAGTAGACACCCAACACCGATGGAGAGGTCTTTTGCACCAGGAGGTGCCGGTCCATTATAATTCTAGTAAGAAATACACTCAGACTCTAAGGTATCATTAAAATGTTATTTATAAGAGCTAACGCTATAAGAAGAAAAAAGCATAGATAATCTTACATCCCTTTGGATGGGAATCCCAAGTGCTGTAACATTGAACATGACTCCAACTCATGGACGATATGCCATGCAGATCGATACCAGAGATCCCCTGCTTTCCATCATTCAGGCTATTATAGGATTTTTTTTAAAAGGAAACAACTTTTAAAATAATTTCTACAGTCAAAACAGAAATTATGCTCTGTTGAGACCTTCTTGCTGCACTTTCAGATAAAGGCAAGTCTCTGTGGGTGGTGTAACCACTGGTGCACACACAGGACTAGATATACTTGGGATAATTGCACTGTGGATCACTAATTCCTTAATGTACCGTGGTCTTCTAGTCAGGATCACTACAGGAGGTCATTGAGAAGACAGAGACGGGCTCTTCAGTGTGTATGGTGGGAGGATGAGATAACAAGCATCAATTGAGGTTTAGGCTGGATATATGGAAAAATATTTTCCCTGTGAGGACAATCAGGTAGTAGAACAGGCTGCCTTGAGAGGTTGTGCAATCTCCATGATTCAAGGGTTGAAATTCTGAGTGGATCATGGCCTGAGCAATTTAACACATGTACTGCAATGTTGGTTTAAATGAAGGCAAAAGGCTTCCACCACATATATCCCACAATGCTTATAGCAAAATGACAAAAATATATACCATTTTATGAATTAAATACACTCTCAGAGTCTATATTACCTACTTTAGGATCCAGATAATTAGGAAAATAAATACACACATGCCAGTATTTATGCATGGGTAAGAGTCAGCTTTTTTGCTGGTGATACTGGATTTAAAAAATCAGGACCTAGTCTTGTACCACTGAAGTCTTTGTATAACATTGTAGTGAACTTTGGACATCTTTCTGGCTGGCTGTCTATTTATCTGTTTTAATATTGCACAAGACATGAAACAAATTTGCAGCTCCAATGTCAGCCTGGGAGAGAATGGAATGGTGAGCAGCTTACTATAGAATCCTCCTTAGTTTAATCAATTTCTAAATGTGAGGGGAAGAGAACGTGGTTTATGCTGGTGTTACTACTGTAGAAAGTTTGTTTCTGGTAATGTATTTGTGTTCTTTTCAGCCTAGTTTTAGATGTCGGAAATAAATAGGGCCTTCTGTGAGTTCTTTACAGAAAAAAAAAATCAATATATCAAATCAGTTTCACACTCTGAAATTTTTTCAGAGATTCAGACTAATTCTTTCCCTATTATTTATTTGAGCAACCTGGTCTAGTGGGAGGTGTCCCTGCCCATAGCAGGGGGGTTGGGACGAGATGGTATCTAAGGTCCCTTCCAACCCAAATCATTCTATGATTCTATGATTTTTTTTGTAAAGCATTTTAAAACAGAAAATTACATTAAAAAAATACATTCAGAAGTCACACACTTCCATTAACATTTCACATGATGCTTTTTTTCTCCAATCCAGCCTCAATTTTTCCTGAAGTAAGATAAAGTTAGTTAAAGTAAACCTCAGTTATGTCACTCCAATGTCATTATGATAAGTAGGATTGTATAAACTCTGAGAATTCTGCAATACAAAAATCTGTCCTATAACTCTCTTGAAATAATCTAAATCACTGACAGCCTTTTTTTTTCCTCTTTCGTAAACTATTGAAAAATGAGAAAAAAGTAAATATGTGCAGAATGAAGATATTATTATTAAAGGATAAAAATACATGTCCTCCTTGCATCATAGCCTCAAGATCACGTCCAGTACTAAATGAGAATTTCTGAACCTGGAAATAGGTAATAGAAATTTCAAAATATCTGAGCAATATAGTAAGAATGTAGTCATGTTGTCTGCTTCATGGATTTCTCAGATCTGATTGTGCAGAAGCAGAGGCTGGAAGATATGTCACATGGTGACAACTCAGTGCCTTAGCAGTACATCAGAAGAGTTCTTCCCATCTTTGTGGCTATCAGATGATGATCAACATCTGTTTTTCTTTCCTTCCTGTGTTTGCTAGATACCCTTTCATAACTAGTATGACCTGGCCTAAAGCCTTTAAAAGGAAAGAGTAAACATAAATCTGAAAGCACATATGCAGGACAAACATACTTTTGTTGCAGTATCCTCATCTTAACTCAGAGTCACAATGGTGTGTTTCAGTACATGGTATCGGCTGTGTTGGTGTTATTCCACTGTGATTGACACAGATTTCCCTCTATAAGATACACTTAGCTATGTACTAATAAAATGTGTGGTTTGTTAGTCTCAATGATATCATTAGAATTTTTCTGTTTGAACTGTTATCTCAGATGTAATATCTTAACATTTGGTTATTTTCTTAGATGTACTTTCTGTTGAGCAAGATGCTTATTCACTTTATTTTTATTTTTTAAAATCCCTGTTCACGTGGCAATTTCAACTAAATATGTTTCACCTAGATCTGCTTATCTGCACCTCAAGTCCTGACATGCATTTATCACTTGACTGAAGAGATCTGATCCTCAGATTGCAAAGCTCTTTTTCTGATATTTAAGTGGCTGGATATGAGCAATTTGTTGCAAGGTACAGGCTTCTGCTGACAGTCTTGTGCCCTTGGCAAACAAAGAGATTGCAAGTAAAACGCTTAAATTCTCAGTAGAGTTTTTAATATTCCCTTAGATTTTCCACTATTTACCTAAAATTTATACTAAATAGAATTTTCTTGCATAAGAAATTATAAACAGGATCCTGTATCTTGTACAAGTGTGGCAGGTGTTTGTTATAGACTCTGAGAAGCTACACTTTTCAAAATAACTATAATTTAGATTAGTGTCACTGATTATATCAGTAAATTCAAAGCTTACAACATTCATAATAATTTTTAACTTTTGGGAATGTCACAGAAGATTCAATATTGCTGTGAAAGATTTTATTTTAGACTTTTCAAAAACCTGTAGTTGTAAATTTTTAATTAAATTAGGTGGGTTTTTTTTAAATACAATGTTCCTTCTACGAGAAAAACAACACAGACAACCACAGACAGGTTATTGGTTAGAATTTATTATTAATAGTGTAAGAGAATTAGAGAGTGAACAAAAATATAGGCAGAAAGCAAGGGATTCCAGACCTGCAGTGCATCCATGATTTATTCAGTGCAATTCTTCTTTGGAAAGGTATAATCAAAAGAAAACTTCTACTGTTAGGTGGTTTATTGGATTTATTTTTCTGTACATAGAAAATGAATTTCTATTACTCCCTTGTCATGTGAGGCGAATTTATAGTAATTTATACTTCAGATGTATAATGGTCAGAATGAAGAGGAACAAAATATGATAGAAAACTTAAAATGAACAGCAGTAACAATCCCTTAAGTTTTTAATATTTCTTCAATTATGGTATTTGTTTCTGATGTTTCTGCTGTTCCTTGAGTCAAAGAATTTATCAGCCTGAGTGTTCTTTCCGTGAGATAGCTATAAGTTGCTGAATTTTTTAGGGAACTGCCAAGCAACAAATTAAAAAAACAAGAGAAAACTCAAAACAGTTCTGACTAATCCAGAGGTTTCCCTGGAGCCTTCTCTTCTCCAACCTGAACCTCAACTCTTTCAGCCTTTCTACATAGGAAAGGTGTTTCATCCCTCTGATCATTGTTGTGGCCCTCCTCTGGACCTGCTTCAACAGGTCCATGCATTTATTTTACTGAGGACTCCAGGTGGGGTTTTGCAAGAGCTAAGTAGAGGGGCAGAATCACCTCCCTCGACCTGCTGGCCATGCTCTTTTTATGCAGCCCAAGATGCCATTAAGTTTCTGGGCTGCAAGTGCAGATTGCCAGCTCATATGTAAATACTTTGTCTAGTTAGAGTGATCATAAAATCTGAAATGATCATATGAGCTTATAGTTAATACAATTTATTGCATTATTTACTTTCATAGTTCTTTGATAACAAAATTATTTGCTTTATGTGATGGGTTTACCCTTGGCTGGGGGCCAACTCACACACCCCCACTCACCCAATACCCACATAAACATCACTTTTTATCAGCTTTCTTCTGAGCACAAATCCAAAACACAACCTCTTGCTAGCTATTATGAAGAAAGCTGACTTTCCCAGCTTAACCCAGGACACTTTAATAAGTTTCTTAGTAGAATATTTGAAAGGACGCTTTGTGAAATATAAGTTGATTTTATTTATATTTAAAATAAAATCCTCATGTTCAGCCGTCAAAGTGGTATGTTCAAAATATCTAAACTTAGGTTTAGAGAGAGATCTTCCTGTGTAATCTTCAAGCTACTTTTAAATTACACCGCTAATAAGCAGTGAGGTTAAAAATACTATACCAAAGTGAAATGGAGTAAAATGAAAGACACGGCTGAGGAAAACAAAGAAAATGCGCTTTAAAAACTATTGATCTCTTGAACTCTTAGTTGTGTTCAGGAGGACATAAAGTAGTTCCAACAATATCAAATTTTATAGTTGTTCTCTGAAAACAAAAAATACTACTTTGTGAACATGAATATAACATTCTTTTCTATGCATCTTTCCTCCCCACTGCAATACACATTCTTTTTTAAAGTAATTCAGCTTGCCAGTAAATAGATCCGAAAATCATCAGTATTAGTTGCCAGCAGTTTCAGCTCACAACATCTTTATGCTTTCCTTGGCTTTCTCCTCGGTGACATGATTCCGTAGAGTATTGTCCTACTACTTCCTGCTACATACTCCCTCTTTATCCCAAAAGATAAATTGTGAAGTTAAAGAAAAAAACTCAGGCTGGCTACAGAAGCATTAGTTCTTTGGGGATTCCTCCCTGAAGTAATGTGTTCCCTTAAGACTGATGCAGCAGACAGTGTCTTGTTTCTACCTTCATCCAGATCCCTCCATCACTCTCTGAAGAAGTAATACTGCAACTACGAATTATAACATGGAAGGACAGCATCAAAGTAGTGAAAAACAAATACAGCATTCCAAGTGAAGTAGGAACCTGAACTGGTTCCTAAGGCACTGTTTTCACTTTTCAGTTTCATCTCATCTGAGTACCAAGTTCAGACAAATGTCACGAAATTAGAGAACTCTACTATCCCAACAGCAAATATTTTTAAAGGTCTTTTAGTTAGATTTCTTTCTTCCCCTCTTGCAGACAGTAGTCAGCTCTGTAAGTAGTCCGATTATTGAAATAAGACTATTCAAACACTCTTTATGAGTACTAGTGACAGAATTTTTGCCTTTGAGGTGACTTAAATGAAAGAATTATTTATATCTTTAAGATCTGGGTGTTCATTTTCTTGCCTGTAATTATCAAGGGGACTGTGCCTGTGTAAGGTTTTGTACCAACAGACACAGAACTTTTGTATTTTGTGTGATATCTATGTCTGTCTGTACAGAGACACACGTACACCACTAGGAAGCAAGAGACATTTGAGATAAAAATGGCAGATCACTTGTTATCTCCATCAGCTCTCATATTTTTTAAATCAATTTTACATTTTTTAAATTTATGTATCTAATTATCATCATCATCATCATCATCATCACAGGCATAAACACCTGAAAATAGACAATATGATTAAAGAGGGAAGATTTGCATTAATTAATAATAAGCTTCCCTACATTTCCATATTCTGTGTCCCTTGAAATTAGGAAAAGCAGGGATCCCACCTGTTGCCAGTGTAAATTTGAAAGAAAGAATCAGTATTTCTCATTTTCAGCAACTGCATTATCTATCCGCTGAAAAAATATAATAGAAGAAAACAAAAAAATATAATACACATGCGTGCAACTGCCACAGTGTGGAGGCCTTTAAATAGCTTTAACTCTCTGAAAGGAATGAAAATGTACTAGGTACCTAAAGGATTATACTATATAGACAGTCATGCTCTTTAATTTTATTAAAGACAGGATTATGTTACCAGTTTTTATTTCAAATTCAAACTCTAAAATAAAAGTTCAATATCCATCTGTTTGATCTTAAATTTCAAAAGGACATGGTTTGTTAAAAAAAAGTCAGTTGCTCTTTAATTCAAGAAATTCTAAAGTAGAGCATACAGCAACTGTTAATTCAGCATGTTTTTGCTGCTGATATGATTCTAACCCAGAAGAATATTAAATGAAATCATGAAGTAATGGGAAGGATGAACATGTTAAAAGGGCTGAGGCAGAGACCAAGAGAGACTGATGATGCAATTACCCTTCTTCTAGGCTGTGCAGGACTAATGTGATAAGGGCCCGCATAGTTCAACAGTAAGGATGAAGAGGCTAGCAGTAATTCTCAATTTAAAGTAGGTTTTCTTTGTGCTGGCAAAATACCCCGCATCTCATTGATTAGAATGCCAGTAAAGTTCTACATTGTGTCATGCTATTTGCAAAAGAAAATGCTAAAAGGGAGGTATTCAAATACTATTTAATGAGAAGTGAGAAAGGTAGAGAATGGAGGAAGAAAGAATTGAGCAAATGTTAAGTTTAACACTATCAATACACTACTAACAACAATAATGTACTGAATATTTATAGAAGCAGTAGATTAGTAAAGCTTCCTGAAAAATCCCTCCATTGTTCCTCATAGGCAAAATTCACATTTAGAACCTGCCTAGCTCTCTAACAATATTGGACTTTGTGAGTATTTTTCATGTAAGAGGTAATGTTGCTAGATTGACCGTTCACTTACTGTGTCTTTTATAATCTGTTACAATTTGTAAAACTGAAGCCTCTTTTTGAACTGACCCAGAATGCACAGTGCTGGCTGACTAGTGAAACTGATGTAGCTTGAATGATATTTTTCCTGATTTATTTAAATGAAACTGAGTGCAGATTTAAATCTGTAGTCTTTGCTACAGAGTAAACTTGGCACACATCATATAAGTCTTTTACAGTCATTGTAAAGCAGTTAAGGAATCAGAATTAGTCTTATCTTGCATGAAAGACTACATTACACCATAAGAGGCTGCCATGGTTTAACTCCAGCTGGCCACTAAGTGGCAACTGAGAGTTTGCACACTGCTGGCACTTAAGCACCACACAGCTCCCCCCTAGTGGATGGAAGAGAGAATCTGAAGGGTAAAAGTGAGAAAACTTGTGGGCAGAGATAAAGAAGGTTTAATAGGTAAAGCAAAAGCTGCACACTCAAGCAAAGGAAAATAAGGTATTCTTTCACCATTTCGCATCGGCAGGCAGGTGTTCAGCCATCTCCAGGAAAGCAGGACTCTATCATACCTAATAGTTATTTTGGAAGACAAACACCATAACTCTGGACGTCCCCCCATTCCTCCTTTCCCCAGATTTATATGCTGAGCATAATATCATATGGTATAGAATATCCCTTTGGTCTGTTGGGGTCAGCTGTCCCAGTCGTGTCCCCTCCCAGCTTCTTGTACACCCCCAGCCTACTATCTGGTGGGATGGTGTGAGGAGCAGAAGACTTGACTTTGTGTAAACACTGCTCAGCAGTAATGAGAACATCCCTGTGTTATCAACACTGTTTCCAGCAAAAATCCAAAACATAGCCTCATAATAGCTTCTGTGAAGAAAATTAGTCCTATCCCAGTTAATACCAACACAGGACCTATACTCTACTTTCTGCAATATTAATGTAAAATACTTCAATAGTTCATTAGTGTTTCTTACAATAAAATTTGTAGAGGTTTTAATTATTTTAAGCAAATGAATAGGTTGTGTGTTTAGTTCTAAAGTTGATGTTACCACAGCTTGATTTATTGATGCATCAGACTTCAAATTCCACATCAGTTAAATATTTCATACACTGTTATCACCAACTTTCTGGCAAAATTATTCAGGACAATTTTGGACAAAATCTTTTGAAGGACCTGCAATTCACCTTAAAGTGAGAAGCGGGTTTGTCTTACAAGAGGATCAAGACTGAGGGCTCTTAAGACTGTCATGACATTCTGCTTTTTCTCCTGATTTCACTGGTAGGTATAACAGTCTCACTTATCTCTGTATAATGACTTCTATTTTCTTATACTCATTGAGTTTATGAGAAAGAATTTTGTGTACAGGGAAAACACAATATGTAATAATGTGTAATACTGAAATTTAATACTGTAATATTGTATAAGAATGCAAGATGCAAGAGACATCTTAAGCTTCCATGCTTACGGAGCTCACTGTAAAGCAGATTTAAATTTTCACTTGACTGATGATTATTACCTTCTGACGTCTGTTTGGCAGTCTGAGTTCAGTGTTATTCCAGTTTTAATATTTATTTACACTTATTTTTTTCAAAACTGTGAATTGTAGGTGTTGATCAAGTGCTTTGGGCCATTTCCCCAACAAATTAGGAAACAGAGTAAATTAGTAAACATAAGTAAATGTTTACCTGTAAATATACCAGAGTCTACCCACATCACCAACAATTTGAAGAAAAAAGGGAAATGGAGGGGGAGCCTTCAGCATGCCCAGAACATTAATAAATCCAAGCTTCTGTAGATCAAAGCCATCCAATGATATTCTCATTAGCCTACCTGAAATGAAGTCTATGAAAAACTGTCATGATCAATGACAATCAATTTATTTGTAGCTTCAGTAAATACAAAGTGGGAGGTGAGGAAGACTGTATGGCTTGTGATTCACAAAGTTAGGATAAAGCCACATTAGGCACCTTGGAAATCTGCATACAATGTTTTCTGTACTGCACCTGTACATATCTACACAGAAGAACTCGATTTTCAGCATCATCAGCCATTGTTGCAACCACTCTTCCACAGGTAGTGAAAATACTTGTCCAAGTTGTTGTTTTCTCTCTTTCTTACCTCAGTGGTCTTGAGTTGATGCTGAAAAGTGTCTGAATTATCTCGGATCCATGAGGGCAGCTGAGGTGGCGTGGAGTCCAGCTCCATCAGAAGAACAACAAATAACACAAGCAGCAGTGACTGCTGTGGGTTGAAGTGGCTGTAACACAGCCAGCAAACTGTTGCTTTCTGGAGAAGCCGCACTTAGGGCCCTGGCAACCAATGTTGAGTCTGCCCAGGTAACCGAACCAAACATATCCAACCCAAGGATCTAAAGGTGACTAAACATCTCACACGTATGTGCATACATCTGTGTGTTTGTCAGATATGTTTTAACTTCTTGAAGTAAAGACAATTTCCCTTTATTACTGGCTATGGTAGAGAAAAAAAAGAAACTTACAAAGAACATAAAAACTTCTCTGTAATGCTCCTAAACCCAAAAGACAGCTTCTATCAGCATCAAAAATAGCTACTACAACTTCTAAAACTGCTATACCTTCACACTTATTTCACTTATCAGTTGAGTTTTATTTATTTATTTTTTTTGTAGCTGCACAAGCCCTAGACCGTAGGTATGGCATCTTTCATAACACATAAGCATACACAGTAAGTCTGGTATATTATTTTCTCAAAATAAAATTGACAGAGCCAGAAGAAAGAATAAAACAAGAGACAGAGTTGCAGGGAAAGTGCAGATAGAAAACATTAAATGAAGTTCCAGAGCTGGAGTAAAAGAATCAAAATGGGTTTGAAAAACGATTGACAAACACTGGAAAAGATATGATGGAAAGAAAATGTAATTACTGCATTTGTGCATAATTAGACTAATTCCCCTCTCAGAAATACGTATTAAAGCAGTTAATTTCCGTAGTGAAAATCTCATGTGAGTATATAGTGCTTACCTGGCCTGAGACAGTATAGTTGTGTAATAAAAAATATGCTAGATGATGGATTGCAGAGGACAGTTTCTGATATGTTGAAAAATGTGTCTGATTTCTACTGATTTTAATGTTATTACTCTTGCAATAAATTGCTGTGCCACTTCAGAATTTTAATCTTCATACCAAACTCATATTTATTTAGATAAACATATAGTTACTCGGAATACCTCCCACTGGAGTTCATGGAATAGTTTTGGTCATTAGTGGAAGTAACATGCTTTTCACCTGGTCTTCTGCAATTAGCCCACGGACCTGATCTGTAAAGCTATTTGCTTGACAAGATGTATTTCTATTGACAGGTCCATGTTTTTTTTTACAGGGACTCAAACCATTGCAAAGGATGTGCTTTTTATTTTTACTAGCCAGAGTTCACAAGTTTAAAAAAAAAGTTGATTAAACACATTTATGAAATAAGTGATTTATAAAACTGCATGTGAACAAGGAGGGGCACTTGGCATACAACACTGTACTAGCAATTTGTACACCGGGATGCATAACTCTTCTCTGCTTGCCGTATTGACTTTTAATGTATGTATATATATAATATTGAATTTAATGGTCAAAGTCATGCCTTGTACCCTTTCAACCTTTAGATACTTGACCTACTGCCACAAGTAGGTCAGTAAGATCATTTGTATAGTGTTTGCAAGTCTAAGCAAGTCTAGCTAGGTATAGATATCCAAACAAATCTGAACTTCACATACAAATATGCTTGTGTCTGTGTGTACATACATAGAATTTAAATATCTAGAGAAAGCACAACTATTCTTTAAACAAAATTTTAGTTAGAAATTTTTGGACCACCTTGCAAAGGACCAAATGCTATTATATCCATTTAAGTAAAAGTTCACGAGGATTACAGGAATCCACTAAACATTGAAAAAATGTAAAATCCAAATCATCTTACTTAAATAGTGTTGTGAGGCCATCTTCTTCCCTATTTGTTATATTACAAAATACATTTAGCACCATGTGATGAACATTTGAAAGCTCACTTTTCATGAAAGCCTTTCATGAAAATAGCTATAGCTGTACATCCTCTCTACTGTCAAGCCTTTTTCAACAGTTTGCAATTTGTTAATTCCTTCTGATTAAGAAATATATTTGGTGTTATTTTCCTGCAATTATCTTGAACACCTTTCTTTTCTACTTGTAAGTGCTAGCAAATTAAATAACCTGAGAAAAGTAAATGTAACTTGCTAACTTAAAATCACATCCAAGCAGTTTTTTCCCAAATATTTTGACGGCAAATAACTTAAGAACTGAAACACAAGCAGTTCAGTATAATGTGTATTACTATAGATCTTAAAATAAAATTGTTTTAATAATCTAATTCAATTTTGTTTATGTGTGATTTTTACCTGAGTCATGAAGTCAGTTAGAAATTTACCTGTTAAGTTTATATATTTGTAGATGTATTTGAACTTAATTTTTCAGTGAAAACAAATTAATAACTGTCAGGAAATTAAATCAATGTCTTCAGTAATCTTTTTCTACTGCACTTCTTCTTCAGATTACTTATACTGTTTAAATGAATTACAGGAATCTCCACAATATTGCTTAAACAAACAATTTCAAAGTCCATTCTTAAGTGATTTCCTTTTTAACTACCAGTAAAAGATGATAGTAAGCAGAATACATGTGACAGAACAGGTGGTTGTGAGAACAGAAAAAGAACCAGCTAATTCTTATTACTGGTAATTATTCAGAAGGGGGACAAGTTAGATTACCATTGTAGTTCCAGGTTAGTTTGTAAGCTAGAAAAATAAATACAAAGAATTTAGCGAAACAAAGAGGATAATTATATTCACAAAAATAAATTTTCTACTTGCATACATTTTTCAAATTAGTAATTTAAAGCTTTCTGTAGTCTATTTTAAAATATTCTGGATAGTAATACTTTTGAAAGTCTAAATAAATTTTTTCTCGCAACTTAGAAATAATTCCAAATGTAAAAAAGACCATCTTTGTTTAGTTTTTCAAGTATTAATATTGTGAAGTTTGAACTGCCAGAAACAGAAAACACAAGTAAATATTGAATATTGAACAGTTTGTTTCTTGAAAAATTTTAGAAGCTATTCCACACAAATTCATACAATAAGATAATTTTGAGCAGGGTTTATCTGGAAACTACAGAATAGTTGTGCAGAAGTGTAGCCCTTTCAAGAGTTTTTATTTTCCTAGGAATAATTTAAAAAAAATTGCAATTCTAAGACCAGATTTTGCTCCATCTGCCTCAGCTTTATAGGCAATTCAGAACCCACTAAGTTTACTAAAGTATATAAATAGTAGTTAGAGAAAACTTTTCTCTCTCACACTTGTTTTCGTGTGTTAGATTTTGTGACCTATATTTTTATCTGTAAAACTTATTTACAGTTGTTTTGTCTTTGGGTGAGCTCTGGCCTGTTTGTACATCACTTGGCAAATACAATTATAATTTGTGTATTATTTTGCAAATATACATTTTTTTGTTCAAGAAATAAGTAATTTCTGCAAAATTCAGTTCTGATATTGTTTTCCATTTAATTAATACAAGTGTCTAGATGGAATAATCTTTTTTTTTTATGTCTTCAGAAGAGCAATCTATCCATTAATTTTCCACTAATGACTCCAGCACAATTAGCTTTGGGCAAAGTACATGTCAAGAAATATATGGAATCAGACACTTTGCATATTTTGCAAAACAGCAAAAATCTTTTTCTGTTCATCAATTAAAAAAAGTTTCAGAGAAGTGTTTCTAATTATTTTAATAACAATTTTTGCTCCATTTCTCATTGCATATGCTGTAAGATATACTGTCATGACTTTTTAACATTTCTGCTTCTCCTGCAGCATACTTTTCTACCTAAAGAGTGAATTTCACTGATTAAGACTGTGTTCCTGTAAAAGAGATACTTCTTGCCTTCAGGGTGAGTTGATTTATATTCCTCCAATACTCTAAAAGAAAGACTGCTACGCATGAAGTGCATTGCATTTTCTTGAAATTCAATATGAAAACAAGGAATCACAGATGACTCAGAAAAGCATAAACAAAATAGGAAAGATACTGCATCCAGGTGGATAATTTTTCACTTAATCTGGTAATCAGTCTTTGTTTTCTAGGTATCACAGAATCACAGAATCACAGAATCACAGAATCACAGAATCACAAAATGTTAGGGATTGGAAGGAACCTCGAAAGATCATCTAGTCCAATCCCCCTGCCGGAGTACGAACACCTAGATCAGATCGCACAGGAACGCATCCAGGCAGGTTTTGAATGTCTCCAGAGAAGGAGACTCTACAACTTCTCTGGGCAGCCTGTTCCGGTGCTCTGTCACCCTCACTGTGAAGAAGTTTTTTCTCATATTCAAATGGAACCTCCTATGTTCCAGCTTGAGCCCGTTGCCCCTTGTCCTATCACTGGATGTCACAGAGAAGAGCCTGGCTCCATCCTCCTGACACTCACCCTTCACATATTTATAAACACTAATAAGGTCACCCCTCAGTCTCCTCTTTTCCAAGCTAAAGTGACCCAGCTCCCTCAGCCTTTCATCATAAGGGAGATGCTCCATTCCCTTAATCATCTTCGTGGCTCTGCGCTGGACTCTCTCCAGCAGTTCCCTGTCCCTCTTGAAC
>WKFP01014696.1:342759-403303 GCA_011057875.1 Pterocles orientalis
CACCAGGACCCCCAGGTCCCTCTCCCCTACACTACACTCCAACAGGTCAGTACCCAACTTATACTGGAACCTGGTGTTGTTCTTGCCCAGATGCAAGACTCTACACTTGCTCTTCTTAAATTGCATGAAATTTTTCCCCGCCCAAATCTCCAGCCTGTCTAGGTCTCACTGGATGGAAGCACAGCCTTCTGGCGTGTCAGCAACTCCTCCCAGTTTCGTATCATCAGCAAAGTTGCTGAGGGTGCACTCTATTCCCTCATCCATGTTGTTGATGAATATATCGAATAGCACTGGTCCCAATACCGAACCCTGGGGGACTCCACTAGATACAGGCCTCCAACTAGACTCCATCCCATTCACCACAACTCTCTGGCTTCTATTCTCCAGCCAGTTCACAATCCATCTCACTACCCGATCATCCAGATCACACTTCCTCAGTTTTGCCACAAGGATACTGTGGGAGACGGTGTCAAATACTTTTCTGAAATCGAGATAGACCACATCTACTGCTTTACCATCATCTATCCACCTGGTAATGTCCTCATAAAAGGCTACCAGGTTGGTCAAGCATGACTTCCCCTTGGTGAAGCCATGTTGACTGCCTCTAATGACCTTCTTATCCCTGATATGCCTAGAGAGAGCATCGAGAATAAGTTGTTCCATCACCTCTCCAGGGATGGAGGTGAGGCTGACCGGTCTATAGTTACCCGGGTCCTCCTTCTTGCCCTTTTTGAAGACTGGTGTGTCATTCGCTTTTCTTCAGTCCTCAGGCACCTCCCCTGTTTCCCACGACTTGCCAAAGAGGATGGAGAGTGGTCTAGCAATGACTTCCGCCATCTCCCTCAGTACCCACGTGTGCATCCCATCAGGACCCATGGATTTATGGGTGTCCAGATTACTTAACTGCTCCCTAACCCAGTCTTCATCTACCGGAGCAAACTCCTCCTTTGTCCTGACTTCCTCTAGGGCTTCAGGGATACAGAACTCTTCAGGAAAGCCTCTGGCAGTATAGACAGAGACAAAGAAGGCATTCAGTAACTCTGCCTTCTCTGTATCTTCTGTCACCAGAGCACCCACCTCATTGATCAGTGGGCCTACATTGCCTCTGGTGTTAGCCTTATCTGCAATGTATTTGAAGAATTACTTCTCAAATGAAGGGTCAAGAATATACTCACAACTTGTTAAAAGTGTGATAAGTGATTTATTTTGTGATTAGAAAAAATAAAAAATAAAAAAAAAAGAAAAGCAAAAGAATGTGCACCTTTGATGCCCGGAATCATTTACACAAAATTCACATGTTTAGTAGGCTACCACATACACCTACTGACTACTGCATCTGAAATTAATGGTTATGAAGCATTACTGTTAATCAAGGATTTATAAAATCAGATCATTGAGCTCTTGTGAAAACTGAACATTTGATTTATGTTGGAAGACTTTAAAAAGTGTTGTGAAACTATGCAGTGAACCCTAATGGAGAAAGTGAGAGGGAAGGAAATGCTTTTACTCTAAACCAGCCACATTTTTCTTTTTAAAGGTCGATCAATGACAGCATGAACTTTTTCAATACTGAGAAGCAACAATAAA
The DNA here is from genome assembly GCA_011057875.1 of Pterocles orientalis. Taxonomy (NCBI): domain Eukaryota; kingdom Metazoa; phylum Chordata; class Aves; order Pterocliformes; family Pteroclidae; genus Pterocles; species Pterocles orientalis. The sequence goes on from WKFP01014696.1 coordinate 344,347, forward strand.
TTCCTTTCACCATATATGGTGGACCAGGTACACTGCTGGGTGAGTTTTAGTTCCAAAAATCGTAAGTGAGCTTCTTTTTAAATCATTGTTTATCTTGACAGAAAAATTGCTTATATGACATTTTCTTAATTTTTTGCAATACTGATCTTTCTTGTCAAACTGTCAATCAAAAATAATTTATATTAAAATCCTTCATTGTTCAAAACCCTTCTGATATAAAAGTTCAAATATTGTCCATAGTGAGAGTGAGATCTACAATGTCTAAGCCATGCTATGCACTGTAAGATTAATTTTTAATCAAGATAGGTAAACATTTGAAGAAAAGAACCAAATCATCTTATGTTTTTTGCATATTTGGCCAAATCCTAGAGTGATTACAAACTTAAAGGAGTTTGAGTAAAGGTTCAGTGAAAACTGAACAAGAACTTAAAGATATGATTCTTATAGACATATCTTATCATTGTTCTGGAATATCTTGAAGTACAACTGATAAAATTGCTTCACATTTTGGCAGAAGCAGTGACAGAGCTTACAGTGAGCTTCCTGACGGAAAGGATAATGAAACTCCAGAAGAGAAAGGAAGCTGGCAAAGAGACAAGGACTTTACAGGTATGTTGTAGCTATGGAGACTGCTTTAAATCTAAAGCTACTTTAATGTTTTGTGAACAACTAAATTCACAGCAATCACTGTCCTAATGGGTACATTTCTTGTCTTTACATCGCATAAAAGTAATAAGGATTTTTAATTACTGAACTTAATAGAGTTTCAATTTTTTTACACCTGTCCTTAAAATTAAACTGAAAATACCTAAATTTATTAATTTCATTGTCTTGTTCTGATTAATGAAAACAATTATAAGATGTAAGTAACACAATTGTTAAACGAGACAGTTTTTTTGCTAAAGCTCATGTTGAATTTGGATGTTTATGTTAATTTATTCTTAGTTCTGAAACTTCTGTTTTTAAAAACACAACATTTGGTAAATGAAGATATTAGAATATATATCATACTGGAATATGGTAAAAAGAGGCTGAAATGTGGCACAGTGAAAACCTGCATTATCTGAGAAAATTGAATAATATGTTTTACTGATTAAACTCACTGAAAAAAATAAACCTTTACTGTGGTGGGACAATAATAATAATAATAGAAGACACTTTTGTGGGGCGATAGTCTAGCTAATCATGTTGCCAGTTATAATTAGAAGAATTAACATGGTAGTTAAAAGTTCATGGCTGGTGCTCTCTGTCTGTTTTACACAATGCCACCCAGGAAATTGCCTTGTGAATTACAGTTGAGGAGCTAACACAATACTTTAAGGTTACAAATGCTTTAGTATAGTGCAGTAAGGTAGACACATGTAGTTACAATGTTAAGACATTAAATTTAATTGAGTTTGTGACCAACAAGGTGTCTTGATTAAATGATGTTACATATGTTATTATATGTATGTTAGTGAAAAGAGATGTAGAAAGATGACAGGTTGGTCCCATCTTCCTGTTTCAACTAACTAAATTAGCTGACATCCCAACAGAGGACCCATACTGGCACAGATGCTGGCATACGTACTTTATATTATGACATACTTTGGGTGAAGGAAAATGGGAATTAAAGCACTGCTGTGACCTCCCTACTTATGTAAAATCACCGTTTAGATTCCACAGGGCTTTTTTCTCTTCTCCATCCTATTCACTTACACACATAACATGCACACACATAAATACAGGCAGTGAATGTTAACTACTCGACCCTTGGTGGTGGAAGGTTAACTCATTCTCAGTTTTGAGGCTTTGTATATAGGATGACCACTAATTTTTGGTCTACTTCAGGATAAATAATAATCAAAAAAAAGCTTATATTTGAAGCCACGATACATTTCCAATACTTAGCAAATGTTCAACAGAAATGCATACTCCAAACAGTTCCTGAAAACCGTGTATCATTTAACAAAAGGTAGGTAATAGTAGTCTACTAATCTGACTTCTGATGAGTCTGTTTCTGTAGTCATTTTGAGGTTTGGATTTGTTTGGCATTTTCAGTGTATTTAAATACTTTATAGAAAAAGCCATAGTCAACTTCTTGAACTGTTACTAAATTATGTAAACTACTATTTGAACTATTTAAACTACGACTATTTCCTGGGAATTCTTCTCTTTAAAGATTCAAGGACCCTGAGGACATCGTCACGCAAGGAGGTAAGGTATGGAGTTCAGCTTGCTGAGGCCGAGGTCAGCTTCTTTGCTGACAAGAGCTGTTGTGAAGGGAGCTGGAAGTGAGGGCCAGGGCCAGCTTCTCCTTTCCTTGGGAGCTGTGTTTAAACTGCAATTGTACTGCTGGCCCCTGCCTGAGCTATGCTGCAACAACAGCTGTGCCTGGTTTGCCTCCCTGACCCTGACTGTGAATTGCTGGTTTGGCTTCCTGGCTTGCTCTCAGACCTGCCTCTTCACTGCAGCCTTGCTGGGTGACCACTGGACTGTGTCCGATCTGATCCCTGTTTCTAAACTGGGTCCTGACCCAGCCTTGCTGATCTACATCCCTGCTCCTTGTTGATGCAGGCAATACTCCCTCCTGCTCTGATACAGTGCTCAGCTCCCACCTGACCTGCTCCCATGGAGCAGCCAACTCTCTCCATTTGTCAAACAGCTTTACATTATCAATAATATCCTGAGAAAATCTGTAGTTTTCACATACGTGTGGGAGGTTCATAACATGTGAATATCTTTCATTCTTATTGAGGAAGTAAGTGATGTCCCCACCATTTGTAGGTGCTTGTAAAGTTGTCATGCTGTTCCTGTTTATGGTCATGCCTTCTTCTCTGTCATCTCTCCAGATCTTTGTGTGCCCTCAGGCTCCTGCTCCTCACACTTCTCTGCTCATACAGTTCAGTTTCTGATTTATAGAGGGTTTTTTTTCACATGAGTTTATGTAGGGAATGAAGATTAGAGTTTCAGCTTCTGAGTGCCATAAAGCAACATAATTGTTTCTTGTATATATTCCAAATAACCTTCATCAAGGTAACACACAACCTCTAGTAATATCACAGCTGAAAAAAAGTTAACTCCTTGTCTTTGTATATTAATTTTCTCTAGTACTTGTGTGTAGACTTAGGAGCTTCTTAATTGAATTTAAGGTAAAGAAAAAAAAATGGAGGCACCCTCCTTGCTTTTGGAACACTTGTTTGAATTTCCTATACTTTAATCAAGAAGGATAGGAATGACAAAAGAAGGGATTTGTGAAAAAATACTGAACGAAAACAAACTCATAATAATTTAGTAGGAGAACAGAGGAACCTCTCTGCCCAGCCACTTGTTCAAGTTTTTTCAATAGCTAGTCCAAAAGACTAGCACAAGTAGAGTTTGAGGACAGGTGTATCTGATAATGCAATATATACATATTTCCCGATGCTTTTTTTGCCCACCAGCAATAGGAAGCTTGTATGATGCAGCTAGTTAATACCCAGTTTTACCCAGTTATATCTGAAAGCAGAGAACCTTTGCCCTCAGATCAGAGAATTTCTACTTGTAAAAGAACAAAGTAAAAGACCAAGGTTTGCAAGTGACTGTAATACAGAAAACTCAAGAATATGGGGGTGTTTCTACTAGATGCTTTGAGTACTGTGGTTCTTTTGTTCACTTAAGGACAGTAAAGCTCATTATTGTCCTAAGTTCAATCAAAGTGTTTCAAAGACGATAATTCTGTGGGAGGTAAAAGGACCTTGCCTGAACACCTATTTATTATGTCACTGTGTTATCATGACTGCTCTAACTGTCAGCTGTATCTTCTAAAGAAAACTTGAAAATAAACCCAAAAAATATCACAGGAAAGGGAAACTGTGAATCCTCACTTTTACATGTCTGGTTCTTAAAGTAAATTACTGTATTAAATTTCCATACCCAGTTCACAAGGAGAGTTAGGCACTTCAGAATTAAGTTCAAATGAGCTGAAATCTGTGCCACCTTCAAAAAGTGCACAGACTGTGGTGTTGTCCAAAGGTAACCAACAGGGACAAGAATAATGAAGCAAAATTAATTGAAATGTGAACTTTAATCACTCCAAGAGCTAACAGTGAGGTGAGGTTGGTTTTCTCTCCTTTTTCTTTTGTTTTTTCTTTTATTTCTTTTTTTTCCTGGAGGTAGATTCTGAATCTAAATTCTCTTCTGAGCCTGAGATGGAATGAACCATATACATATTTTCAGCTACCACTTCAGAGAAGAAATATAACAAAAATTTGTAAAGTTGTGTGTTTAATAATGTCAGCCTTAAAAGCTCTCTCTGGATATAGATGGACATTTCAAGATTCTTCTTGGCTCTCTTGGTACATTAGTCTTCCATCCCTCATAATTAATCTCTACTTCTTTGCCTTTCCTTCCTTGCTCTTTCAGCTTGTTAGGATTAAAAAGGTAAGAAATACAGGGAAGAAGGTTAAAGCAATTGTGTGAAAATGCAAGAAATCAAGTGTAAGGTCCTGCACGTGGGTCGAGGCAATCCCAAGCACAAATACAGGCTGGGCAGAGAATGGATAGAGAGCAGCCCTGAGGAGAAAGACTTGGGGGTATTGGTGGATGAGAAGCTCAACATGAGCTGGCAGTGTGTGCTTGCACCCCAGAAAGCCAACAGTGTCCTGGGCTGCATCAAGAGAAACATTAGCAGCAGGTCAAAGGAGGTGATTCTCCCCCTCTACTCTGCTCTCATGAGACCCCACCTGGAGTACTGTGTTCAGATGTGGGGCCCCCAACATAAAAAAGACATGGACCTGCTGGAGAGAGTCCAGAGGAGAGCCACAAAATAAATCAGAGGGCTAGAGCACCTTCCCTATGAGGACAGGCTGAAAGAGTTGGGGTTGTTCAGCCTGGAGAAGAGAAGGCTCCAAGAAGACTTAATAGCAGCCCTCCAGTACCTGAAGGGGGCCTACAGGAGAGATGGGGAGGCACTCTTTATCAGGGAGTGTAGTGATAGGACAAGGGGTAACGGGTATAAGCTAAAAGAGGTATAAGCTAAAAGAGGGTAAATTTAGACTAGAGATTAAGAAGAAATTTTTCACTATGAGGGTGGTGAGACACTGGAACAGGTTGTCCAGGGAGGTTGTGGATGCCCCATCCCTGGAGGTGTTCAAGGCCAGGCTGGATGAGGCTTTGAGCAACCTGGTCTAGTGGAGGGTGTCCCTGCCCATGGCAGGGGGGTTGGAACTTGATGATCTTTAAGGTCCCTTCCAACCCAAATCATTCTCTGATTCTATGATTCTATGATGGGATACCAAGGAATTCCATACTGGGGTCAAAGCTGAATCTTTTCTTCAGATTTTGAAAGGATTTAAAGTTTAACTTGATTAATTGCAACTGGAGGGACCAATTTCCTTTCTGTCCTGTCAGATTCCTAACCTACTTAAAATCTCTTATTTTTTTAAAAGTATATAAATCAATTGCTGCTGAAGTATAATTAACTTTACATCATTATCTCTATTTTATTTTCTGAAATTTAAAGGAGATCTGTAGTTTATATATAAAATAAATTGAATACCCATTTTTTCTCTTTTTCAATATTATGGCAACTATGTAACAACTTCTTTAATCTCACTGTGTAACATTAAAGAAACACGTTCTATGTCAGAAAATTAATTTGTAAAAACTTCTGACAGAGAAAAATAAAAGATAACGCTATATGTTACTGAAAGTCTTTGGAACAGGAGAGAAAGAAAGCTTTCCCTAGTATTTACTTTAGATGATTCATTCTATTTACTAATTCTCAAAATTTGCACTGATAATTAAGCTTAAAATTACACTAAGATAAGAGAGAAGCAAAACACAAAAGTAGAATTTCCTTCTACTTTTATAATTTAGGTTTAAGTGAAGTAAATAACCAGAGTTATTCAACTAGGAGGTTGAGCAACTTCATTCAGCATGAGGCTAGTCAGTTTACTTTGAAAACTAGAGACTATTTTTTTTGTTTATAATCTCTATATTTTTTTCCACTTACTAGAAAAAAAAAGTGTTTCTCAGAATCAATTCAGTATCAGTTAAAAGGAAGCCTAGCTTCATTATCTAGTCATTGGGGTTAATTGTGGCATTTGTTAAATATAGTTTAGTTATTTCACTTTTTTCCTTTTCTTTTTTTCCTCTAAATAAATGGTCAGAAGAGTAAGAGATGAGAATTTCCATATAATTCTGTGCTATATTCCAAGATCTGTATGTGAGAAACCAGGACATGATTCACGTCAGTAAGCTGTTATACAAAAAAAGGCCTGTGGCAACAATTCATGATAAGACCAAGGACTGGCCCCTGATTTATTACTCAAGGAGGAGACAGCTACAAGTTATATCCCTGATAAGAAGGAGAAAGAGGGGCTTTAACCAGTTGGGACCAGTGTTGCAGTCTGGAAGGGAGCCAAACACCTACAAAGCATGTGCAAGGAACTGACGTAAAATGTTCAGTGGTGAGGAAGATGTCTTACTTCATCTTCACGACCCCGGCTGCCACCAGAAGATACTGCGCTTGCCCAGAGGGGAGGAAACATCATTTGCATGTGAAGTGGGGATCAATAATGCATATGTATAAGTGTATTGAGAAACCTAATAAATATGTAATAATTAGCTCTATAAAAGGCTGAACACAATGCCAGAGGCTGCTCACCTTTGTGGTGGACTGATGCCCCATGCTGCCCAACGCTGCCTGCTCTTGCCTTATAATAAATTCGTCCTACAAGACTTACTGTAGTGAGTTCCTTATTTTTCACATGTATCTATTCCTGCATTACTATACCTTTATTTTAAATGTTGTGAGAACGTTCTCCCTGATTATTTTTTAATTATAATATAACATAAAATAAATTTCTCATGTATTATAAGAAACTAACAATATAATGAAAAATCTAAGAATATGACTGTAAACCTTGCAGAATTATAACTAATTAAAGAAACTGATTAAACTATTATCCAGGATGAATGAAAAAAATGACTACATGAAATTAATTCAAAGAAACAAGAATATAAGTTTTTTGACAAGCTCCTTAAGAATACAGAGTGAAATAGAATTTTTGGCTATTATGTTCTATAAGTCTTTTTTTATATAGGAAAACATCAATCTGCTTTTTTAATTTACTGGTATTGTTGTGTGACATGGAATAATTAAAGATAATTCAAGATTCAAATAAATTAACATTTCAAATATTGTATTAAATAATGCAGTAGAGAAAGTTTTCAAAGCTATTTTGTTATACTGTTCTACTAAAAGATTGAGAGTCTTAAGTAATTTTACACATTTAAATTCTAGTCCTGCAACCACTTCCATGTGTACAGCTTTTCATATTGTACACTTCAGCCATAGGCTTCTGAGCTCGATAAAAGAAAAAGATTTGAAGTTATAAGCTTACACTGTGCCCAGTTAATTTATTTCATGGTAAGCACGTAAAAAATAGAAAGGAACAATAAGCTTTCAGGTGCATATAGGTATTAACTTTATAATTTTTATTCATCATTATTATAGATGAAGAAGTTGTGGGGTCATTAGAACTTTGATCTTAATATTATTTTACAAGATAGAAAACAAATATTTCATTTCTGTTTTTAATACAAACATTACATACTCAGCAATACTTCTGATGAATGATCTAGTCTGAAGATGCATTTGTAATAGTACAATTACTGATACAGATAACTGCATTATAGGTGTATATATATAGGTAACTGCCTGAGGTAGCTCCAAAAATAATTTAAAAAGTAATTCTAATATATTAAATCTATCGAATAATTAAATAATAAAAAGACCTTTAAAGGAGATATCAAAATATATCTTTGGCATAAAAGACTTTAAGAAACAACACAAATCACACTCTTTGGCAGACACATTGCAGACACCAAGTATGTTTCATATTGAATACATTTCTCTAACATATAAATGTTTTAAAGTAGTGTTGTTAATGTCGTATATTCTTTGCTTGTATATGTAACTCTGTAAGAGTTTCAGCCTATTATATATCATAGAATCATATGACATCATATCGTAGAATGGCCAGGGTTGAAAAGGACCTTAAAGATAATCTAGTTTCAACCCACCTGCTGTGGGCAGGGTTGCCAACCACTAGAGCAGGCTACCCAGGGCCCCATCCAGCCTGGCCTTGAATGCCTCCAGGGATGGGGCATTCATAACTTTTCTGGGCAACCTGTTCCAGTGCCTCACCACCCTCTATGTGAAAAATTTCCACCTAATCTCTAACCTAAATCTCCCCTCTCCTAGTTTAAAACCATTCCCCCTCATCCTGTCACCATCAACCCCTGTAAATAGTCACTCCCCCTTCTGTGTACAGGCTCCCTTCAAGTACTGGAAGACTGCAATGAGGTCTCCCTGAAGCCTTCTCTTCTCCAAGCTAAACAAGCCCAGTTTTCTCAACTTTTCTTCAAAGGAGAGGTGCACCAGCCCTCTGATCATCTTTGTGGCCCTCCTCTGGACCCATTCCAAGAGCTCCACATCTTTCTTGTGCTGGGGACCCCAGGCCTGGGCACAGTACTCCAGATGGGGTCTCACAAGAGCAGAGTAGAGGGGCACAATCACCTCCCTCTCCCTGCTGACCATCCCTTTTTTGATGCAGCCCAGGATATAGGTGGCCTTCCAGGCTGCAGGTGCACACTGCTGGCTCATGTCCAGCTTCTCATCCACCAGGACCCCCAAGTCCTTCTCTGCAGGGCTGCTCTCAATGAGTTCTTCTCCCAGTCCATACCAGTACCTGGGATTGTCCCAGCCCAAATGCAACACCTCTCACTTGCCCTTGTTCAACCTCATGAGGTTCTCACGGGCCCACTTCTCCAGCCTGTCCAGGTCCCTTGGGATGGCATCCCTTCCCTCTATTGTATCAGCTGCACCACTCAGCTTGGTGTTGCCTGCAGATTTGCTGAGGGTGCACTTGATTCCCTCATCTACATTGTCGATAAAGATGTTGAAGAGCACTGGTCCCAAGACAGACCCTTGAGGGACGCCACTTTTGACCGGCCTCTATCCAGATGTACAGCCATTGACCACAACCCTTTGTCTGCAACCAGACAACCAATTCTTTATCAATTAAACAGTCCTTTTTTCAAATCCACACCTCTCCAATTTAGAGAGAATGATGTGGTGAGGAACCATGTCAAAAGCTTTGCACAAGTCCAGGTAGATTACAGTCATCACTCTTCCTTTGTCCACCGATGCCATCAATCCATCATAGAAGGCCACCAGATTGGTCAGGCAAGATCTACCTTTGGTGAAGCCATGTTGGCTGTCTCAGATCATCTCTTTGTCTTGTGCGTGTTTTAACACGGCTTCGAGGAGGATCTGTTCTGTGATCTTCCCAGGCACAGGGGTGAGGATCACTGGCCTATACTTTCCCACATCTTCTTTTCTCCCTTTCTTTAAAATGGGAGCAACGTTTCCCTTTTTCCAGTAACTGGGGACTTTGCCAGACAGCCATGATTTTTCAAATATGATGGAGAGTGGCTCAGCTCTCATCAGCCACATCAGCCAGCTCTTTCAGAACCCTGGGATGCATACCATCTGGCCCCACAGACTTAAACACATTCAGCGTATATCATCTTTATCTGTATTTCTAAATCAATGATTTTTCTCAAATGTCTCAACAACTTGAAAAATATCACTATTACTGAACTATTTTCTCCAGAAGAAGGTGACTTAAAAGCAACTCTCTACCATACCTTTTGGTTTTGCTCTCTCTTTTATTAGAAGACAAGCTACAGGAAGGAAGTTGCTAGCAAAAGTATCACATAAACATTTTTCCATAGATGACTGAGAAAAAACAGAAATACATGATGTGATGAGAAAAGACAATTATGTGGCACAAGAGCAAAAAAAGCATGTACAATTCATCTTTTTGTATCTGTACCTCAGTGGAAGGTATATAAAGCTCAGAATATAGTATCCATCTTCAGTTTTTCTTACTTCAGTTGTAGTTCTTTCATTATCAATAAAATAGAGTCGGAGGTTTCTAGAAAACTCAAACTCCGTAGCAGATCAATAATACAGATAATGGTATCATATTGCCTGAGCCTTGTGCACACTTGGTTGCTTTCTAGATGATCAGAGTTTCTTCTGCTTTATGAGTATTAAATTTAGAATAAGATCTTGAACAACAAATATACAAATATACAAATCTGTTTTCCCTATTTTTATCCTCCTTTATTTTTTTAAAGATTCTATCTTCCGTTATCAAAGACAATGCTGAGGTCAAGGTGGGAACACTGGTCACAGTTGCCTTCCTTAGTTAAACTAAGATAGACAGAAAACATTGGTTTTCTACTCATAGTCTTTCCATAAGTGCATGTTCTCCTAAAAGATGTAAAATAACAGGTTATGTCAAAGTATCTTTTCAAAAGGGAGTTCACAGATTAAGCACTGTAAAGAGGATACTAATTTTATGCATGTAAAAGGTAAATGTTAACTCAAATTACTTGTTAAATGGAAACATTCCAGATTCAAATATCTGAAATATGGGGTTTTAACTGTTGTTTTCTCTGTTTCAAGCCAAAAAAATTTCACCTGCAAAAACATGCTCCAATCAGATAACTGCAGTCTTATTAATGCGCACTTCTTTCCTTAAACTGTGTATAGTCCAGACTACGCCATTTTAACTCCATATTCAATGTATCTCAGTAGGCTCATTGCTTTCAGTATACTTTCACTCATACAAACACTGACAGGTTATGTAAAAAAATCATAGTCAAATTCAGTGGCGTGAATCTAATCATCTTTTTGTGGTTTCAAGTCTGAATAGTAAATTGAACAGAAAAGGAAAAATGTGACAGTACTCTAAACCAAATCCTATTTTATTTATTCATTGTATAAACTACAGAGCATTGTGCAAATTCTTCCTGTGAGTTTACCGTAAGTAGGAATTCCTTAATTTCAAATTTCAAGTAATTTTTTTCATTTCATATTTATGTCAAATAAATAAATTTGGCTCTAGACAAAGTGTTATTTCATAAGAAGGCAATAAATATGGATATATAGTAGTGAAAATATTATGCTCAATTGTCACTGTATTCTTTCTGTTTAATTTTTCCAAATGAAAAAATGTGGGTTTTTTGTTAGTTTGCTTGTTTACCAACAGAGAAGAACAGGAGGTGGAATTCCAACTCTCACCATAAAAAATTATGATAATATTGAAGAAATAATAAGCCAGCTGTTTCAGAACAGTATATTGGTACCTCACTTAGGAATTTACTGTGTTGGATTTACAGTATGTACACAGATTATCTACATTACGTATCTAATAGATTGTTTTATATTTGAACATTAAACTCAATTCTAGAGTAAGTCAACATGCTTAATCTCCTTGAGTCATTTTGGGAAGAGCTCCTACTAATTATTAGAATGAGATTTAAAAGTCTAGAGATTCATTTGTATTACCTAGCTTATTTCCAAACAAGGTACCATTTGGGTAAACGCTCAATGAGGAATTAATAATGTGAAGCTTAGAATTAGTGTGTGACCTTCATATAAGAAAGACTTAAGATTGTACTCTATATGACATATGCTATGTAATATTTATAGTATTAGGTAACAGGGTTTACATCTGTGGAAGAAATGAGTGAGAGACTTAAACTAGCAATGTCTTGATTTTGGGCATACTGTCTTGGGTTTGAGTTAGGTATAGTTCTCTATGATTAACTGTAGTTCGGATGAGATTTTTTTTAATGGAGGGTAAGATTTAGATAAGAATGGATACTGATAGGTACACAGGAAAGAGAAGAGATGCTGCTCACAGGAATATTTTGCCTAAATGTAAAATTAATTCTCACGCCACTCTCTTCAAAACTTTATTTTTTTGAGCTTTTTGTTTGGGGATTCTATGGCAACAGACATTGATGTTGAGGAATTTTGAAAAAAACAAGGTGAACAAATAAAAGTAAAACTGCAAGAGAAAGTATGAGCACAAAAGAAAGGTTAAATAGTGCTACTGAAATTAAGTTACAACCTGCTGTCAGTTTTTAGCATATCTAGCCTAGCCATAAAAATTTTCAGTATACATAGGCTGTAGGTAGATGTGTGCAAATAAGTTATTACTGTCACAGCTTGATATTTATAACATTAATATGACAACAACATCAAAAAAAGAGCAATGTACCTTAAAAATACATTGAGAGAGAAATTCAGATGAATATTCAAGTTGCCAAAAATCTTCATTTTCAGTGAAATTTTCTTAATAATTTTCTGTACAGATTTGGAGAAAGATAAGCATACAGATTTCCTATGATGCTTCTACAGTAACTGTATGACACTATCATCAGAAGCCATACAATTTTTTTTGAGAACATGGCCATATTTAGACTTATTTTAAATGTGTATATTATGCTCAGATTCAAACAAGTTTAGGCCTCATTTAGAGGTATGAAATCATGCAGATAAAGTTAGAGTTGTTTCCCAAAATACACTTGTTATTTGATTTCACTGAACTTTGGATAAGGTCTTACTATAGGCCTGATCGGTGTTTGTAGCTAACACCTAAGAGGTGGCTATAAACAAGGAGCAATAGTACTGGAATAGAATCAATCAACAGAAGTTACATCCAGGAAATATCAACTTTGAGACATTTGGTGAATCTAAATACTCCTCAGGAAGTATATTGTCTGCAGTAGAATCAGCAGGGAAAAGATAGATAGAACAGAATGTCATCAAAATAATAGTGATGAATTAGCCTATTCCATTGGAAGACTGAAGCCAATGATAGATGGATGATAGGAATCAGTTTTGTGAGCAGGTAATCTCTCATGGAAAGCAGATTTCTGAGACAGATAGACTATAATTTTTAGGCCCAAAGTCTCTCATATGTTCACTGAACCTCAAGCTAAGAAAGGCTTACATGAGTAAACCTAAATAAGAAAATATTCCATGTACTGTCAAAAATACAGTTTTTTAATGATTATTAATATATTATTGTCTAGAAAATTCACTGAAAAATAGATAACATTTACACATTTATAAGCCCCAATAAAGTATGTGCTGTTCCTTATTGGTGAATAAAGCTTACCCCCCCTTGGCTAAAGTTGGCGCATATACTTAAATCCTATCTTGCACAAGCAGTGATCTATAATTAGATATTTATAAGAAAGGAAGATTTCTTCTCTTTTTTTTTGACAACACAGCTTACTGGCAACTATATTTAAATGTTGTACTGCACATTATTCCAAAGGGTTGTTATTAAAACACTCTGGAAGATATGATAAAATGAAAGGAAAAAACCTGCCTCACACAGGTCATGAAAGCATATCTGATTTTAACCATACATGGAATTTGTTTGCCATTAACATTTTACATACAGTATTATTGAGACAGTTTCACCTTTTAAAAATTACTTATATGCTTACAATATATGTTTGTATTTATCATAAAATAACTAAAACCACTAATAAAACCTTCTTGTACAATTAGAGATTATTTAAGTGTAATGAGTCTTCTGAGGTTTATAGAAATACTTATAAAGTTTCAAAAATAATATCAGCTTATGCATGCAGTGCATTTAGACAGTGACAAATTGAATTCAACTCTCTATCAATATATAATGGTGAAAAATTTAACTATTTGCCCTATTATAGTTGCTGTCAATTATTAACAAATGACTGTGAAAATTCTACATGAATGCATAATGTAGGAACACTAAAAAGATATATTTTTCCAGTGCTCCATTATATGAACTAGGACTCAGATTCTAGGATTGTGTGCGCAATACTATACAGTCAGCTACACTATCTTTCAACAAGCTGATTTGTCTTTCAGAAGTATTTTAGCCACAATGGTGTGTTGTGTGGTATCAGGTTACATTATAGGTTCAATGTGGTGAAAAGGATTATGAATATCTTCTTTCACTATGTGGTATGAAGATGTTGTACGTAAAGAAGAGGTTTTGTAAGATGGCCATGAGAATCTTGCAGCATTCTCCATTTTGCTGTGAACACTGCAGTCCTGTTAATATGATGAGAGTACATACTGGTAACATGATCAGGCTGCTGCTTTTTGGTCAGCTTCCCACACTTTATTTTCTTGAAATTGAGGTAATATAAAACATAGCTTCTGTCACCTAAGAGCAAGTATTTTATGTTTCTTGACCTTGGTGGTTCTTCTTTAAAATAAAGATGTTTTATTTACCTGTTTGGCAAACTTGGAGAAATGTGAGGAAATTCTTACTATCTGTTGGAAAAATCTAAGCCTTTAAAGATATTCTTCCCCTGTGAAGTCATGTTGAACTGGTTGCTGTCTGCTGCATAGTATATGTGCGTGGTGTGTGAGCCAACTCTGACTTCCTCTGACAAAAAGGAGACATTATTCCATGAATAGCCATTGTCACACACTGAGAAATATATATTGGTGAATATATTTATTTCCAGAACCAGAGCTTCAGCCTGGAAAAAGTAATTTTTTTTTTTTTTTGGGGGGGGGGGGAGAAATGTAACACATTCCCTTTATTTAGTTCCAAAGAGTATAGTTTAGTTTAATTCCATTTTTTTTTTGTCAAAGCTCTATTAAATCAAACAAAACTAAGGTAACAGTCTTCACATAGGCAACTGAATTGCTTAAACATATTTTCAATTATTCCGAAAGTCTCATTTTTCATAAAAGTTTTATTATGGGAGCACCATTACTATAAAAATTCAGACTAGATATAGCAGCCTTTCAAATAATAACCCTAATTTTTTATATATTTGTTAAGGTAAGGAAAAAAATCAGAGAAGCGCAGAATAGTTTGGGTTGGAAGGGATCTCAAAGATCATCTAGCTCCAACACCCTTACCATGGGCAGGGACACCCTCCACTAGACCAGGTTGCTCAAAGCCTCATTCAACCTGGCCTTGAACGCCTTCAGGGATGGGGCATCCACAACTTCCCTGAGCAACCTGTTCCAGTGCCTCCCCACCCTCACACTAAAAATTTTCTTCTTAAAATCTAATTTAAATCTACACTCTTTCAGCTTAAAACCTTTACCCCTCATCCTAATACTACACTCCCTGATACAGTGTTTCCCCATCTCTCCTGTGGGCCTTATTTAAGTACTAGAAGACTGCTGTAAGGTCTCCCTAGAGCCTTCTTTTCTGCAGGCTGAACAACCACAACACTCTCAGCCTGTCCTCATAGGGGAGGTGCTCCAACCCCCTGACCATCTTTGTGGGT
Organism: Pterocles orientalis; assembly: GCA_011057875.1. Lineage (NCBI taxonomy): Eukaryota > Metazoa > Chordata > Aves > Pterocliformes > Pteroclidae > Pterocles > Pterocles orientalis. The sequence goes on from WKFP01014696.1 coordinate 359,491, forward strand.
CTCCTCTGGACTCGTTCCAACAGATCCATGTCTTTCTTATGTTGGGGACCCCACATCTGAACACAGTACTCAAGGTAGGGCCTCACGAGAGCAGAGTAGATGGGGAGAATCGCCTCCTTTGACCTGCTGGTCACACTTCTTTTGATGCAGCCCAGGACATGGTTGGCTTTCTGGGCTGCAAGCGCACACTGCCGGCTCATGCCGAGCTTCTCATCAACCAACACCCCCAAGTCCTTTTCCTCATGGCTGCTCTCAATCCATTGTCTGCCCAGCCTGTATTTGTCCTTGGGATTGCCTCCACCCATGTGCAGGACCTTGCACTTGGCCTTCTTGAACTTCATGAGGTTTGCACAGGCCCATCTCTTCAGCCTGCCAAGGTCCCTCTGGATGGCATCCCTTCCCTCCAGTGTGTTGACTATGCCACACAGCTTGGTGTTGTCAGCAAACTTGCTGAGGGTGCACTCCATCCCAATGTCCATGTCTCAAAGAAAGATGTTAAACAACACTGGTCTCCACACCAACCCCTGTGGAACACCACATCACTGGTCTCCACTTGAACATCAAGCCATTGACCACAACTCTTTGAGTGCAACCATCCAGCCAATTCCTTCTCCAACAAGTGGTCCTTGCATAGAATCCTTGTCTCTCCGACTTAGAGACAAGGATGTCATGTGGGACAGTGTTAAAGGCTTTACACAAGTCCAGGTAGATGACATCAGTTGCATTTCCCTTATCCACCAATGCTGTAGCCCCATCGTAGATGGCCTCTAAATTTGTCAGGCACAATTTTCCCTTGGTGAAGCTGTGTTGGTTGTCATAAATCACCTCCTTGTTTTCCATGTGCCTTTATCATAGTTTCCAGGAAGATTTGCTCGATGATCTTTCCAGGCACAGAGGTGAGACTGACTGGCCTCTGCTTCCCTGAGTCTTCCTTATTTCCCTTTATAGAAATGGGGGATATTTTTCCCTTTTCTGGGAACTTCCTCAGACTGCCATGACTGCTCAAATATGATGGATAGCAGCTTAGCAACTACATCTGCCAGTTCCCTCAGGACCCGCAGATGTATCTCATCTGGTCCCATGTGCACCTTCAAGTAGTCTGTATCCGGTCTTTTCCAACCACGGGCAGTTCTTCATTCTCCCAATCCCTGCCTTTGCCTTCAGTGACTTGGGTGATGTGGTTCGAGCCCTTTTCAGTTAAGACTGAGGCAAAAAAGTCATTGAGTACCTCAGCCTTCTCCATATCCAGATAATCAGGTGTCCCATTTCCTTCCAGAGAGGTCTCACATTTTCCCAATCTTCCCTTTGTCACCAACATGTCTATAGAAGTTCTTTTTGCCCTTTACATCCCTGGCAAGATTTAATTCTACCAGAGCTTTAGCTTTCCTAACCTGGTCCCTGGCTGCTTGGACAGTTACTTTGTATTCCCCCTAGGCTACATGACCTTGCTTCCACACTCTGTAGGCTTCCTTTTTTTGTTTGAATTTGTCAAGGAGTTCTTTGTTCATCCATGCATGCCTCCTGGCGTTTTTGCCTGCCTTCCTCTTTGTTGGGATGGTCACTCCTGAGCTTGGAGAAAGTGACCCTTGACTATTAAAGAGCTTTCTTGTTGCTCTCTTCCCTCCAGGGCTTTACGCTGTGGTACTCTACCAAGCAAATTATTGAAGAGGCCAAGTCTGCTCTCCTGAAGTTCAGGGTAGTGAGTTTGCTGTGCACTCTCCTCATCACCCTAAGGATCTTGAACTCCATCATCACAACAACACAGGCTACCCTTGAGCTTCACATTCCCCACTAGCCCTTCCTTGTTGGTGAGAACAAGGTCCAGCAGAGCAGCTCTCCTCTTTGGCTCCTCTGTCACTTGGAGAAGCAAGTCATCATCAACACATTCCAGAAACCTCCTGGATTGTTTATGCCCTGCTGTGTTGTCCCCCTAACAGACATCAGGGTGGTTGAAGTCCCCCATGAAGACCAAGGCTTGTGAACATGAGGCTGCTCCTATCTGTCTGTAGACAGGCTCATCCCTCATGGTCTTCCTTGCCAGGTGGCCTGTAGCAGATCTCCACCATAATGCCACCTGTTCCTGCCCTCCCTTTAATCCTGACTGACAAGCTCTTGGTTAGCTCTTCATCCATCCCCAGGTGGAGTTCTATGCACTCCAGCTGGTCATTGACATTGAGTGTGATGCCCCCTGCCTGTCCTTCCTAAAAAGCCTGTATCCTTCCATTCCAACACTCCAATGATAGGAGCCATTCCACCGCATCTCTGTGATGCCAATAAGATCATAGCCCTGCAGGTGTGTGCATTTGTCCAATTCCTTTTGTTTTTTCCCCTGTGCTACCTGTGTTTGCATAAAGGCACTTAAGTTGGGCCCCTGATGAGGCTGACTTACAGGCTGGAAATCCTTTGTGCTGCTCTTCAGGTGCTCTCCTGCTGATCTGTGATCCTTCTCTAGGCTCTGGGCATCCATTGGTGGTTCTGGCATCAACCTGGTAGGAGTGGGAAGGATTGAAGTTCCCCTCACCTGTCAACTTTATTTTAAAGCCCTCTTCACTAGCTTGGCAAGCCTACGAATCTATGCTAAGGCACAGGGATAACAAGCAGGTTATTGATGACAACCGACACGGCTTTACCAAAGGAAAATCATGCCTGATGAATTTGGTGGCCTTCTACGACAGAGCCACAGCGCTGGTGGATAGAGGAAGGGCAACTGACATCAACATGAGCTGGCAGTGTGTGCTTGCAGCCCAGAAAGCCAACCGTGTGCTGGGCTGCATCAAGAGAAGGATTAGCAGCAGGTCAAAGGAGGTGATTCTCCCCCTCTACTCTGCTCTCATGAGACCCCACCTGGAGTACTGTGTTCAGATGTGGGGCCCCCAACATAAAAAAGACATGGACCTGTTGGAGAGAGTCCAGAGGAGAACCACAAAATTAATCAGAGGGCTAGAGCACCTCCCCTATGAGGATAGGCTGAAAGAGTTGGGGTTGTTCAGCCTGGAGAAGAGAAGGCTCTGAGGAGACTTAATAGCAGCCTTCCAGTAATTAAAGGGGGCTACAGGAGAGATGGGGAGGCACTCTTTATCAGGGAGTGTAGTGAGAGGACAAGGGGTAACGGGTATAAGCTAAAAGAGGGTAAATTTAGACTAGACAATAGGAAGAAATTTTTCACTATGAGGGTGGTGAGACACTGGAACAGGTTGCCCAGGGAAGCTGTGGATGCCCTATCCCTGGAGGTGTTCAAGGCCAGGCTGGATGAGGCATTGAGCAACCTGGTCTAGTGGAGGGTGTCCCTGCCTGTGGCAGGGGGGTTGGAACTTTATGATTTTTAAGGTCCTTTCCAACCCAAACCATTCTATGATTCTATGATTCTATGACCAAAGATGCTCTTCCCCTTCTCTGACAGATATACCCCATCAGCACCCAGTAGACCAGGTTTCTCAAAGTTAGTCTTGTGGTCTGAGTATCTGAGTACCTGAACCCCTGGCTGTGGCACCACTCCTGTAACTGTTTGTTGATTTTCCAAATTCAATTGGTCTTTTCATACTCTTTCCCTTTAACCCAGAGGCTTTATGTGAAAACTACCTGTGAAATTAATATGTTGTTCTGTTCACCTTACAATGGACAGAATTATCTTATGTACCCATCTGGAAAACACAGATGATTAACAGACTAAAAGAAATCCCTGTAACTACAAGCTTAAAACTTCCAGCCATCATTTTAATTTTATTATCTGCATCTTACCATGATATCTTGTGCCTTTGCAGTGCTTTGTGAATTTCTGTTAGGATATACTAACAGAATGTAGGATTAACCTACATGAATAACCAAAATAATCAAGAATTAGGTCAAGAAAAATATTTCTTTTTAAAATGGTTTAGTAACGTTTTCCGCTGTGTAGAGGCTAGAAGAAAAAGACAGGTAACATGTCCATAGCCTAGAGGATGAGCAAGTCTCTCATTCACCTGTGACCTTTCTAGCTGAGGGATAATGGAAGATCTCTAGAATTAAAGAGAACCTTTCAGATAAAGGAGGTTGGATAAACTTCCAGGGTTTATAACATGTTAGTATTTATTTTGTTTTATCTTTTCTCTTTACAAAGAGCTTGAATAGCAAGTGGCACAGTGTTGCTCATACTAAAGCTATTTTCCTAGTGTAAAAAAGGGGAAATTAATCTCTAAAAGGATTGAGATGTAATTAAGATAAGGTATATTCTTCCAAGCTCACTTTCCCCCTGTAGCTATTGACTATTTTTGGTGCTTACATGTTGTTCAGTGGATAACAAAAACATTGCTCATTAAAGAATTAACATCAAAGAAATCTGTCCAAAAGCCATACCATTTAGTCTGCCATATCCAACACAAATAATACACAAGAATGATAGACTCCTATCGGATCATTCACTTTAATAGTGTTCTGTCATGTGAAAAGGAAGAGTTTTAAAGGAGTCATATCTATTTAACAACTCAGCTAAAGCTGGATTCTTTTAAATCTTATTGTTTCAAGGTGTATTTTTTACTTCTGTTTTTTATTTCACTTGATGGTTTTAACATACAACTGTTTTGTAAATTTTAGCCTCTCTTTTGTTTGTTTGTTTTTCTCTTTCTTATTTGAATTATCTGACATATAGGAGGTGTGAAATTCTAGCGCAGAAATATATTCTGACCTCAAGATCAGAGGGAATTATATCAGAAAACATTCATAGTAATTTTTAATAACTACGTTTCAAGATGTATATATTCCTAAATCAAAATCACCCTATTTTGATACTACAGGATTCTCCACATACAGTTTTGTTATTGGTGGGTATGTATCAATTGGTAAAAATAAATGTACACAATCAGAAGATGATATTTGCATAAAGATAAACAGCTTTTTGCATTGCTTTATTTGGTAAATATATTTTTTCTTTATATGTAATACATATATATATACTTTCATTCAAATCATGCCTTGCTTTAAAGGAGTATTCGTAAATAAAGCTCAGAATAAAGGTTCTTACTCTCTCATTTATATTAGGTTTTTATTTCAAAATCCACTAAAACATTTGACCAAAATTTCCTCTGGGATGGGGGAGAGCATGGTTTTATTCTCTGTGTAATACCTAATACCAGACACCTAAGAGTTGTGTACATAATGGCCTAAATGCAGAGTATGGTTTCTGACCAACCTAGCTTAAAGATACACACAATCTAGAGATTGCAGATGAGTAGAGTGAGTTAAATGCATCTCATTTGCTCATGTTTCCCTTTCAGATTGATAGAGCAAACAGAATCAGGATTTGTTGGCCAGGACAACTAAGTTAACAATGGAGATCTTACAGATGGCAGATCCAACAAGGTAAAAAGAAATTACTAGGCATGAGAAGGCAGGATAGGAATTATGATTTTCTAAATTATCCTAGCCCTGGAGCAGTGAATCTTTTATGGCGGTATTTTTTAGCTCCGTGTAAAAACCAAAGTCACAGTCTAGACAAAAATGCTGAGGCTATCAGATTTAAGTACAAATGAAAATGTTCTAAGATATCAAATGTTATATAGGAAATAACATTATATAGAGGAAAAAAATTGTCAGATCTAAAATAACTAATCCATAAATAACCTTTATTTCCTTTCCTTGAACTGAGTAATCTTTAACTACATACCATACCATACCATCACCATACCTGTTCTCTCAATGTTCATATTTGCATAATTAACTTTTCTTTCATCCATCAAATATAATTCTGAAAATTATGCAGAATTAAGGAGCTCATATTGATTTTATTCAGGCCATTCTGATTTCAGTTAATAATATAGTAATTAGAAAACAAACAAGCAAGCAAGCAAAAATACCCTGTAATTGATCTAATAATCAGCTGTTCTAAAGCTAAAACAAACAAATCAGTAATATGGAAAGAAAGTGCCTTTCAGGTGAATCACCATGAAATCACTAAGCTCTAATGTTTTTCCATTTTATATGGTTGAGAGAAAAGATTAACATTAAATTTTTATTGTTATGCTGTAAAGTACTAATTCACTGCCTTTTAGAACCTAAAATAATAATCAGACTTTGTTAACTACTGCATATAGCTTTGTTCTTCAAAATGAGCTCAATTCTTGTCATAATAGTCACTATTGCAAGCACCCACACAGACAGAAAGATAAACAGGCATTCACACCCTAACACCTTTTTTAAAAGAAACTGGGAGGGGAAATGCTGTGTCTAAATGGAAAACATATGTTTGCAAAGGTATATGAAAGACATTTAACATTGTCCAGTGAAGACATGGAACTAATATGGCAAAATATTTTAATATGATAGAACATTGAAATTTTTCCTGTTGTCCTGTTCTCAGTATTTTCATGACACTTGTATGAATTATCAGAAGTTTATGGAAACTTGTCCCCACTTTGTCTCATCTTTTGCAAGGGTCCAAAGCATCAATAGGCAATTTTAGTACAGCTTTCTCTGTGTGAGCTAGATGGAAATTCAGGCATGAGATATTGATTCTGTAAGCTAATTTCCACCTGTAGTCTAGGACATTCATTCACAATTCAAATGTTATCACTTCTAGAAAGTTCTAATGCATGGATAGGAAAGATTCCCTCACCAGTGTCATGGTAATGAAGCTAAAGTCTAGGTTGAATGCCCCTGACAATAGGTTGTGGGATAATCTATGATGGGTAAAAACCTCATCTGCATCTTCAGTGTAACTTATTTTTATCCTGGCCTAAACCAGAAAAGCATATAAAATATTATACAACTGCTGGTCAGATCAGAAGACAGATTCCCTAACAGCTGAAATCAAGATCATGTTTCAAACTCAAGCAAAAATTTGTAGTGAATCCTAATAAAAACTAACTTGACAGAAAGTTTGAGTCTATTTGTTTATATTTTTGTCCAGTAAGAACAAATTTTCAAGGTTCACTTTATTGATAAAACTTTTAGCACAGTCTTAGCATCTCCCCACATACCACAATTTACTGGAACTAGTACAGCATGAGATAATTCATTAGAGACAGATGATGCAAGTTCACTAGCTCAGCATATCCCTGGTGAATTGTTGCACTATTACATGCATACAATTCTTTTGTTCTTCTTCCTCAGCCGTCATCCTTAAAGATACAGTCAGTGTTTCATCTCAGCATGAAATAACATTAAATAACACTGTATTCTGAGGAAGTGGAAAAAAACGAGGCCTCCACAGATGAGAATGAGAAATACTTTTGCAGCACAGGCCCTGGACTTACAAACAAGAGACTGATGAACACACTTAGTAAAGAACTTTGGATGGAAACTTTCTCCTGCTATAAATTACTTATTCTTTAGCATATGGGTGCTGGCCTCTTCTCTAAAGTAACAAGTGATAGGAAAAGAGGAAATGGCCTCAAGTTGCGCCAGGGGAGGTTTAGTCTCGATATTAGAAAAACTTTCTTCGCTGAAAGAGTGATCAGGCACTGGAACAGGCTGCCCAGGGAAGTGGTGGAGTCACCATCCCTGGAGATGTTCAAGATACGTGTAGATATGGTGCTTAGGGACATGGTTTAGTGAGTTAGGTGGTGTTGGGTTGGACTTGATGATCCTTGAGGTCTTTTCCAACCTTAATGATTCTATGATTCTAAGATTCTATGAAAGGCATTTTTTGACAAGTGCCAAAGCAGAATTTCCATACATTATCTTGACTTTCCCAATTAGGTGGGTTTTGTTTTTGTTTTTTGGGTTTTTTTTTTGTTTTGTTTTGTTATTTTAGGTTTTTTTAATAAGAAGAGCCTGGACAGAGGACATTTCAGTACTATTGGTATTCTGAAAATTGACATTATTTTCTTTGCAGTGGAAGATTCTCCTGTAGCAATAAATACAATAAAAAAGTAAATAATGTGATTAGGATTTAAAGCAAAAGAGACCTAAGGGACAGGATTAATCCCACCTAACTCTATAACATCTGGTAAAGTAACATCTCAGCTAGCTAATCGGGAATGTTTTATAATCAATAAAAGTTTTTAGGATATGATTCATTTAAACTATGCTGATTACATACAGTACAGCATGCTAAACTGCATCACCGCCACAGCCATAGTGTTCTATTATCTTTAAAAATAATTTGCATAATCAGATTGTGTCAGCCTATATGCCAGGTCAGATGAATTAAACCCATACATTCTATTAATACCTGCTGCAACACTGTAAACTTTTTACTCAGAGCAGAATATTTCCAGACAGTTGCAATCTCTGACTTCATTCCATTCAGTCTATGGCCACAGATTTCCTGTGGAATAATTTTTTCCAGCTTTGTAAAATCTTAGGCTTACACCAGGAGGGAGTATAAATGCACTATATATACATACATACTTTGTATCTGTGACTAAGCACCAACTAATAGATATTTGTATCACTTCACCATTAAAGTCAGAAATTGTTTTTCATTGGACAACACTGTTCTGTGTAACTGTATGTGTCTGTCCTAAGTTTTTAAAAAGTAGGATTTTCTATCCTGGGATTTGTCCTCATTTCATCTGAGAGTGTGTTAACTTTCTTCATAGTAGCTAGTAAGAGGCTGTGTTTTGGATTTGTGCTGAGAAGTCTGATTACATATTGGTGCTTATAGTTTATAGGACAGTCAAGGACTTTTTAGCATCTCTGCTGTGCCAGTGTCTGCAGGTACTGGAGAAGCTGGGAGGGAGCACAGCCCCAGTTACTAGCCTTAGGATTCAATCTTAGGTTTAGGACTGAGAACCAAACTGGCCAATGGTATATTCCCTATCAGGCATGCCATGTCCAGTATATAGATGAGGATCTGTCTAGAAGCACTCTCTTTCCAGATCATCTCTCTCTGGGTCATCTTTCTCTTGGGGTCGCTCCTCTCTCTGGGCCTTCTCACTCCCTCCGTCAGCTCTCGGTCTCAGACTCTTGGGCACTTATCTCCATTCCAGAATTGTGATTTCAGGGCTCTCCCTGCTCTGGGATCATTGGACAGGAACAGGCTTAGCCTTGGTTCTCGGCTGGTGATCAGTACCCCTGTGTATCACTCATTTATATATTTTTTGGTATATATTACTATTATCACTTATTATTTTCAATGTTATTGTAGCTTAGTTATTAAATTGTTCTTAACCCACGAGTCTCTTTTCCCATCGCCCCTTTAATACTCTCTCCCATCCCCAGGAGGGGGGAGGGTAAGCAAGCAGCTGCCAGCCAGGTCAAACTGTGACAAATGGGTTTTTTTCTGTAGATTTTCTGTGACTTTTCACAGACACAAAACATTGCTGGTACAGCATCAATATCTAAAATGTTGCTTTGCGTAGTTTATCTGGAGTTGATGTTTTCCCGCATAAACTGCAACATGCAACCATTCCTGGGTTACATTTCCCTATACATTAATTCACTGTCATAAAAAGAAACAAAACTCCCTGAGTTCCTCTTATTTCTGAATAGATGCTTAGGTCCTAATCATCTCAAGTATTGGAATATAAATTAATATAGCTTTCTAGCTATCTACATTCTGTCATTGCAATTCCAAACTCTGGAAGTTCTTTTTTTTAGTTTTTTGCTTACTGCAGCACACACAGTTTCTTAAATTGGAGGCATAATTCCTGATTTCACAATTTCCTTAGAAGTTTGGGTATTTTGTCATGATGAGATTAGTTATGATATCGCAAGGTTTTTCAGATCTTGGATTAGGATTTAGTAACTGCCTTGGAGACCATTGTGGTTAGTGTTAATTCTTATCTAATCAGCGTTTGTCTTCTCAATGTATTTCCACAACACAAAAATGTATCTGTTATAAAGACTTTTGTTTCAAGGTTTTCTGTAAAATAATTTGTCTCTGTGTTGAATAGTTATTTTATGCACTAAGTTTTGGAATCCCACTTGTTTAAATAATAAATCTCTATATTAGGAAAGTTCTTGATGACAGGTTTTTAAACTGAATGGAATACTTAGCAGAAAAGGGATTTTCATCCTTGTTGGTGGAAGTAAAGGCCAATAAAACAGTCTTGCCAAAGAATTAAACTCCAGCTACAGAAGCTGTGTAAGAATTCTGACAGCATTTGAGTCGAATGAGGGAGAAAACCTCTGACATATGAACTGAAATATCAATAATAATGTGTGTTTTTCATTTAATTCTGTAGTTTCTAAACCTCATCATAATATTTGGATTGTGACATATGAATTACTCTTTAATTATTACCTAATTCTCAGAGTTATTGCAGGATTAAAAAAAAAAACAAACAGCCAATTACAGGAACACTAGACACATTGCAATTCAGTATTTAAGGATAACATACAGTACTGGAGTATTCCTCAACAAACTGGGTTAGTACTTTAGTGGGATTCTAGTGATATAACCGTACAAATGCATAGCTGAACCTTTCAGTTCTGCAATTTGTAAACTTCTGTGTACTTCTAATATGATCTGGGTCTTTCGCAAAATATTTAGACTTTTTAAAAATAAAAAGTTCTGTTCAATAAAAGATAAATGTGTGTCTCTCCAGGAGAGACATATGAGGCAACAATTCCTGATACAGTCCACTCTCAGAATATGAGTGATTGCTGAAGATCTTCTGAGTTCCAATAATGTGGTAGTGGCACTCTGAGCAAATGTCATGTTTCTAATAACAGGGCAGAACGGAAAAAGATGATTTTCAATTAGGAAAAGGTTAACTGTATAGCAAAAAAAATCCAGAACATGCCATTAGTGACAGAGGCAGTTTTCTTATTCCTTAATCATTCCACAGATTTTTTTTTTTGTTTTTTTAAGTGAAATCACACACATTTTGAAGGGGGATTTTAATGAATTTTGCTACCTAGAAAGCTGAAAAATAAGCAGTCATAACTGGAGTGGCTGGAGTAGAATTTCACAATTTAGAAGTCCCATTGTATCAAGTCTGGATTTATCTCTTAGTTATAACCACTGTATTATTTGTTATTATCGCATCTGTGTATTGTCCTTTTAATGGTATTAATATGATGCTATCAAGGAAACTGTACAGATTTATAACTTAGCAAACCAGTTTAAGTACAAGGATGTTGAAGCTATCAAAAATATATGTGCACTAACCCTTATGTTTATTATTTTATCTTTCTGCTCTAATTTCTGTGGGATTCAGTTAGCTAAATAGTTTTCAAGGTTTGGGCCACAGAGCTGCTAGTGTGAGAAAATATAAATTTTAGCTAAGTGAGATTTTCTGGAATGAGGAAGTGCATAAGATCAATATTGTGGTAGCGTCAGGAGGGTATAGGTTGTTGGAAACAGACTATTTAATGCAGTGTACAAAGATCAATTGACAAAAAAAGTAAATTAGTAAAAGTCGATTTCTTACACTCTGACTTTTGAGTCTTATAGGAATCGGATTGTGAAAGCACCATAAATTAAAAGGAAAATAAGAAGTTCTTTGATATAATGCAGAGTAAAAGCTTATGAGAATCATTTATTGGGAGTTATTTGCAATTTGTTAGGAGTAATTTGCATCAGTTTATTGATCAAACAAGCTATGGAGAGCAGGGGAATTAAACTTCTGTCTAGTGAATAATATTTGAAATGTCTGTTGTAACAGCTTAAAAAATTTTAAAGTAGGTCAAGCCATTGAGGAAGAAAGTCACATATTTGCAACAAACTGGCCTCTTTCATATCTGAGATATCAAGTCAATTTAACAGTTGATGGACTGATAAACAACCATGATGTTAGATTTTACCTCTAAAAATGACATCTGAAAATTGCTCATATTTACTTGCTATATTTTATACAATAATTTAATAAAGCAAGACCTTGTGGAACATCATAGTAATTCAACCGCTTTTCTCCTTTGAAAGCAAGTGTTCATTCTGTCAATTCAAGCAAACTCTGTGGCTTATATCCTAACTTTTTGGTGGACATTTGTCCTTATCACATAATTAATGACAATCTGGCATGATTAACAGTCTTTGTTCTTGAAAAACTCAGGATGAGAAGAACAGAGGCATTGAAAGCCAAGCCTGCAGAACAGAGAGCGGGCAGCATGTGGAAACTTGCTGTAGAGCACATGTAAGTCAGCTTTGTTAAAGTGGAATGCCTCATTTAGAATCCAGACTGGCATATAACCAAAATAAGTCTGCAAATATGTGCCATATGCTTTCCAAGGGCTGGCTTTAGGCAATGGCTGTAACTCCTGCTGCTCCTAGCACTCACATCGTTCTATGAGCAGAAATGAAATTTGATAGCTGTATTAAAAAAAAAAAAAAATAAAAAAGTATTTTTCCATGCAGTTTGAAAACTATTTTTTAGATATGAAGCCAAAATACATAGAAACTGCTATGCGCATAAAGAATTCTGACGTAAATTTTTCTAGACATCAATTAAAAATGAAGATACTGTTCTTGTGTTATAAGATACATGTGTTATGCTAAAGAAATGCCAGTGAATCTTCTGCAGTGCATCAAACATTGCCTTGTTTAGAAACATTAGCTCCACATTATTCCTGATGAATAGCCTTGACAAAGGTTTAGATTGATTTACGGAGGTGTTAATTAGAATTGGGGCTTGAATTCCTCTGTTGAAAAGTCAGATATAAAGGTTTCTTAAGAACAGATCATCTTTTATAGTAATACTTTACTAATATCATCTTCTATAGTAATACTTTACTATGTTTTAAAAAGTTTAAATGGATCATTTTAAAAAGCTATTTTTTATTGGCAAAAATATTTTTGTTTTTCTCAGAATGGACTCATCATGTACTTTGAAATAAGAACAGAATACTTCTAATAACAAATGCTCAATCATGAGAACTTTGCAAAAACCTTTTACCTAAATAAGAAAGCTGATGTGAAACCAGTGAACATGATGTTTTATGGCCAGTGCTTTTTCAGTGAATCTTATGCAAAAAAATTGAATGCATTTTTGGAAGAAATTTAAATTTAAGCTCGTATGGAAAAGACACAGAGAATTATAGTAACAAAGTCTAATCTGAAAACTCATGAGAACATGAACACACCATTAGTTCAATTACTGTTAAAAGTGACTGCTAAGTGGTACACAGCAGCTCACTAACCAGATTTGTGGATGTGGAGCTTAATGTTGAGATGAGAACTGTAATTCAAATTTCAAAATCAACACTTGATGAACACTTGTTCTTAATGGTACATATTTCCCCTCTCCAGAAATGCATGAGACATATAGGAAGCCATGGCCAAGTCTAGTTGTTAATACAGTAATCCTGAAATTTTCAAAAACAAGAATTGAATTTTACCACCTGTTTTGACAATAAGTTATACTTTTAATGTATTTTAAAATATCTAATGTTTTGCTGAAATGCAGAGTAAGGAGATTAAGGAAAATGTTCATGTCCTAAACCTATGTCCTGAAATACCAGTAATAGTTAGACCTATATTTAACTGCAAGCAGTGGTCTACACCAAAGTACTTTGCAACATTACATGTCTCTTGTAGATCTGTCTCCCACATGCAGAAGAGGAGCACTTCTGGCAAGGACATTGTGTGTCAGCCTGCTTCATAATTTGTCCATGACATTTCAAATTTGCAATGAGACATTTCCAAAATTAATTGTTCACTCATATTTCAAACTATGAATAGTTTCAATAAACAAAGTTTAGATATTTGAACATTCCTGATGACTGGTTTTACTACAAAGAAAAGGTGTAAAATAAGTGTTAAGATGTCTTTTGTATTCATAACATCCCAAGACCTTTAATTGATGCAGGTGGTTGGGATAAACAAAGGATAGGTGACACAGAAATATCAAAAATTGCAACATGGCTTCCTCTAAGAAATCTGCTTTTAAACATGACACATGCAAATACAATTGTCAATGGAGATCCAATGAAAAACAATTTCATTGTCTCAGTTCCTCAGACTTTTTAATTTTTCATTATTTGAGCTTTTAGGGATGTTATTTGTATATATAAGCTTAGTGTCACTGTATATTCTCGGAGCAAAATCTATAAGTAATTTATTTGCAACTTGATTAAAATTCATATTACGCAGGTACCCAGTGACAAAAAAATATGAAAAATGAAAGATACAAAATAGTAACACATCTTTGGCTCCTTCTTTTTGTCTTTTTTTTTTTTTCTGTACACTAAAGCACAATTTCCATGGCTTATAGTTTGATTTTTTTTTTCTTCATGATCACAGAAATCTCTTGCTCACCCCTGTTACAGTAATTAAAATTTCACTTTATTGTGCTGCTATCAAAATCCAACCTCTTATTCACTTGCAAATATTTCTGTTCTCTCAGGAGAAGAACACCTTGAATATTGTATGTTCCCATTCTGTCACTTAAAAAGATTAAAAGATTCAGACTACAGCTAAATAAGAATATAATACCATTTCATTTCTTATAGTATTTGCTTTGGTTTTAGAATCAGAGAACATTACAAAGGCCACTAAAATGAACTCTCTCTCTCACACACTAGAATGAAAATGCTTAATCTCTAAGAGTGGAAGGGGTTTGTAAACAGAATTTAGGACTCGTGAATGTAATAAATTGTACAGGAGTCAATTTGTTAACTAGCAAATCATAGAATTTATTAGTAAGCACAACAAGCGAAACAGCGCTGGGCGGCCACGGGAGTCTGTGCTCTACCGTCAGCGCGCACTTACACTCTCCACGGTCCCCCTTTTTATCATTGGTTTCTTCTGGATTACGTGATCTCTCAGGCTCAGCGCTTCAACGTCAACGGGGGGGGGGGGGCACCCCGTTTTAAGAGATTAGGGCAGCAGTTTTTCATCTATGTTGCTCTTCTTGGTCTTCTTGCAAAAGACCTAATTGCTCCATCGGCCTTGAAACTGTTGGTCACATACCGTTCCCTTATCGTTCTGTCTTGAGACATCTTTTTTCTTACGGCAGGATGTTTCAGTGTCCCTGGCTGTCTGTTAATCTTTAGATTCTTAAAGCATAACTTGTTCTTTACAGCAATTTCAATGAACAAATACCCACAATAGATCACAATGAACAGAACTGCTGGCCTCGGGGACTTCCTAGATGTCCAGGTGTTAAACCAGTGATACAAAGGAAAGTGTCTATTTCATTTCCCTTTAATGTTTAGGAGGATATTTTTCACTCTCTATGTAGATACCTGTACAATAAATACACATTTTAATTAATTCATACACAGTTGAAAAGTCCATTTACGCTCTTAGAAAATAGTTCAGTTTCTCTTTAATATGATTTATGTAGGTAAACCATAGATAGGCTTGAAAGATTTGTATTAGCATATTTCAAAGAACTGTATGTTTTCTGCAGATGCCTGTAGTCTCTGGACTGTGAACTAGCTAGGAAATGGGGACACATGAGAAATCTTTGGAACTGCTATGGGCTCATGGGATTGGCTTGTGAGGGACAGTGATCTTCTGATAAGCACAGGGAATACTGCAGTAGTACTAACTGAGCAGTTCTCTATAGGATTCCTGGGACCAACTCCCTTTGCTAAAAGTAAAGGCGTGAAGAACAGGGGGTCAGCTAGAACTGATAAAGCAAGCATTCACCCTCACACAGATGCCTAGATCCTTTCTTTCAGGCCTAGGTAGGATTTACATGTTTCCTCTGCAATGATACAGGTGTCTTTGACTTTTAAAATAAAAGTAATGATTTTAAATTGTCAAACAACGACCATGATAACTTCAAAAATTTTGCTAATCTGTTCAGTTATTTGTGCATTTCCGATTATGAGCAGATGCATAAGAATGACTGTCAGACAGAATAAAGAGAAACAGCAAAGACTTTAAACATTTCGATTAATGTTTAAGAATTTTACATCAGAGCTATAACAACAGTACTTTTACTATAGATATTGAATTACTTCTTTTCTTTCCTTTTGTAATTAAAACCAATTTGTGATCTTTTCATGCAAGAATGGATTTTCCTCATTAGCAATTTGGTGGACACTATGCCATAGTTTCAGTAACTACATGCAATAGCTACATGTTGAATGTGCAATAGTATAAGGAGTGATAAAGTTTTTTCATAGTGCCACTGTCACGGACCAGACCCCTACCCATAGCCTCCCGGATGATCCATGTTTGTGTCTCAAACAATGGGCAGAGCATTTTCTAAAGAAGAGGCTAGAAGAGACTCCACCATGTCTATGAACAGCTCAGGCAGAGCATGTTGGAAGAAAAGCTCTTTTGTGAACAGACATTAATGAGTCATTAATGTTTTGAGTGATATCTGGTGAGACAGCAGCATGTGTGCTGAGGGGTGGAGTCCTTTCTCCGGTGGAGAACCAGCTTCCCCACCCCAAGAGCTAACCTGGATGCAGGGCTGTTGCACCCCCCAAAAGGTCAACCCCGAAGGTCACCTGGATGCTTCCCCCTCCCCTCCCCCGAGGGGCAGTCCGGCACTGTACCGGACCGAATTATATAGAAGGCGAGCTCAAACTGTACTCCTCGTCTACCCGTCACCACCCCAAGCAAGGAGTTTCTGCCTGAAACAAAAACATGTGCTGGAACAAGGGACTGGTGATGTCCTATATGTCTCCGCGTTTGTGTGTGTCCCTTTCTATCTCTTTCTGCCCCCCTTTCATACTTTTCAACTCTTTTATAATGTCTTCTGTCTAACTTTTGCCTCAAATAATGATTGAGAGTTATTTGGTGCTTGCTTAATGGATAAGTGATTTTTGGTGACAATTGGTAAGTGTGATTTGGTGCTTGACTTTGGTGCTTGCCTCAGAGAAGTTGATTAGCAATATTTTTGCAGTTGCTGAGGTAAGTAAAATTGTGTTGCACTGTTCCTTGAGTCATTGTCTGACTCCACCCAGCCGGTGCTCCTTTTTGGGGAATCACAAAAAAACCCCTCTCTCCACCGTCCACTGTAGTGGGGCAAGACAGCCACTGAAAGCAATATTTCCCAATTTCGTTGTCTATACACTGAGTCACAAGCTGTTAAGCAATTTGTGCTGTCAAATGGCTCAAAGAAAACCTAATTTGTGAAACTCTATGTAAGTCAATGTATATTGTTTGAGGACTGTCTGGTAACATCTCTGTGCCATAAAAATGTCAGCCTTTTACTTTCAATTGAAGTAAATGCTGACCGTTCTCTCAAGAATTTTGATACCATGTCCTAGGGGCTTTGTTTGTCTCTGTTCCAGGTGAGAGGACATGTTCATACTCACTTTTAAACATGCATCTCTTACCATTACTGATCATTAGTACCTTAAAATCAGCAACCATTGTAGAAGAATATCATTAAGGCATTTCTTTCACACATTCAGTAAAGATAAGCCAAAATTATGAAAAATATTTGACACCAAAATACCGTTGAAGAGTAGCAAAAAAAGGAGCTTGTAAAGAATGACAGAAAAGAGTTTGAAAGTTACATTTAATGAAACTTCCATAATCTATGTCATTCTTTGCCTCTGCTGGCACTTTTCCAGTCAAAAGCAAAGTCACATCATCCTCATCTTTATCTCCCAGCTCTCCTGTCTGTTACTGTTATAGTGGAATATATATGAGAAACAGGAACGGAAGAAGGTCTGTCAGTGTGAAACACCATTTTTTCCTGACATTCTCTAAATAATATCATAATCTGTGATATATGTATCACTCTTTTGAGGACTGACACAAAGGGCAGTTGTTCTGTAATACCGTCAGACAAAACTCACTGCTCCTCTGTGGTTCTTTCTGCTTATGCCAAAGCTGCAGCACACTATTCTCTCTCAGTCTTTTAGATACAGTGAAAGAAGGTTTAAAGACTATTATTTAGCTCATGATAGCAAACACACAAACTTGTAGAAATAGCAGAATCAAGATTGTCTGTATACCTTTTTGCGAATGCCACATTACATTTTTTAGGTTTATGACATGAGGATATACTTTTCTTATCCTCCAAATCCCTGCCTCATTCAGTTTAGAGGCAGGTAGTTCTCATTAATGAGCAGTTTTCCTTCATCTTGTTTAATAGTCTGTACCCAGCCTTATTCACTGAAGTTTATTCTAATCCTACCCTGAAGACAGAATTTTTTATTTCTTCATATATTTTTTTAGTGCTCATCCTTGCAGTACTGAATGCTTCACAAACATTACAAAACATGATGATCAAAGTTATGGAATGTCTTCTGTACTGGGCATAATCGATAAGCTGGGATCCATGAGCTGTAAAAAGTAAAACAAGGGAATATCCTAAAAATTTACAAACCATGAGTGTCTTGGCAAAGTTTTATAGGGAGAGATAGTTTACTGTTTCTTCAGGTACAAGAACTAAAGGATAACAAATGAAACTGATATGAGTCAGGTTAAAAAAAACATAGTTTTTTTTTTCTTTACATAAAAGACAAGAATTTGTAAGATGTTGTGTACAAGCTATTTTATATATCCATGGAGGAGAAACCCATTGTCAGTTACTAAATCCATAGTGAACTTGGCCAAACCAGGAAATTCTGCAGCTGAAACTAGTAGGACTCTGGGAAAATATTAAAGAAGTGGATCATGCGTACTTTCCAAGATCTTGTTTTTGCCTTAAGCATGTGTTTATTAGTTCTGATTGTATTAGGATTTGGGGTTAGGTGTACTTCCAGTCTAACCCATTCTGGCCATTCTTATGTTCCTATTAATTAACAATCAAATGAGTGGGTATTCTTTTTTTTTTTTTTAAAAAAAAATAAACAAGGAAACGAGATAAAAAAAGAATAGAAAATTTTTGGCAAGGAAAGTTTATAAAAATTTGGTCCTGATTAGTTCAGGGAGCAGAACTAGATGATCACTTGAGGACCTTCCTAAACTTAAGTTTTATGACTGAGGTGTTAAAGTCAGAGACGTTCATTTATTTTTTAAAGTATCATATTATACACTGAACCTGGAGGAGACTGTTCCAACCACACTAACTAGGTCTTAAGTGCCTTAGATATTTTAATAGACAGACAAACTATTTAAAAAGTTGTAACCCCTTGCTCAGAAAGTGAATCTGTGTTTTGAAAATGGTAAACTCTTATTTATGTAATACTTTAGGAACCCAGTCTGCCATCCAAACTGGTGTCCTTATTAGAACTAGATTTTTGGTAAATTCGAAATCTACCAGTCTCAACACACAAGTTGTATGCAAGACACCTGCTGGAGGCATGAGAAAGATACTGAAATTCCTTCTCTACAAGAAAGAGTCCTATTTAGAAATCAGGTATTTGTACAAGAGGATTTTTTTTTAAGTTCTTTTCTTTATAAATTTGCCATTTGAGAAGCCTCCTAAATGAGACTTCCTTCATTTCATTGAATCTGTTCATCAGTTTCTAATACAAAATGATACACTCCTTACAGAATTTATAAGATTTAATTAAATATCTAAATTGTGGATAACATCTCTCCTATACCTTTTGGAGATTGATTCAGTTCCTTAATTCTCTCATATAGTTACACATTTCCTCGCTCCCTGAGATGCATATACATACACTGTTGGATTGTGTGGCAGATGTTAGACCACCAGTTTTGAAATTAATGAAATGAGTGTTTAGATATAAGACTTTTCTTTTCCAGACATCTGCAAAAGGTGTAAAAGATCTTGTCATTTCTTGATGCTTCAGCAGTCACAGAATAACATGGGTTTCCTTTGGTCAAAATCAAAGCTCCTGCACTCACATCATCAAACAATGACAGTCAAAAGCCTAGGGGAGTAAAAGCAATATTTTAATGAGATTATTTTATAGTGAGAAGAGACATATTAATGTGAAAAAATGTATGTGTGTCTCTGTTGGAGTTTTCAGTGTACGCTTGTGTGCATATATTTTTATATATTTTATATTAATAATGTAATTCTATTTAAAACTATAAGACAGAGGGAGATCATCCCTCTACCAGTACTTTGTTCAGTATTTTTTTCAGTATTTCTATCACTGTTTCATTGTTCATATTCTGAATATTTTCATTTTATGTACCAGAATTACTAAACTAAGAAACTCAGCAATATTATAATGTAAAAAAAAAGTAATTTGAAACAAAATATGGCTGTTTTATCTAGGGTACTGACAAAATTAATTTACTACAGCCGGTGTCACTCACTGACTTGAGGTGCTAAACTGTTTTGGAAGCTCCAATAATGAACATACTTACAGGAGAACTATGCATCGCGTGTAAGCTTCTGAGAGACATTTTTTAATTCAACATTATTTGTGGCCTTTTAATATGACTTGGTTTTTTTCAAGTCAGCTTAATTAACAGTAATTTTTTATCTTCTGTCTTTGAATGTTTCACAAATTCTAGAGATTTAACCTTAATTGTTTTTCTTTTGTTTTGTGAAATTTAGGTATTAATTATTTTTCATTTGACATCTTTATCTTTTTTTTTTTCTTACAGAAAAACTATTCTGTTTCCAACTGTTTTGCAGAAGTAGATCTCAAAGATACAGACATTAACCATGGAGCTTCAGTATTTGGCCTCATATAAAAAGAAAACCAAAAAGCAAACAACAAGGTTTTTAAAAGAGGATATGCGAAAAACTATGGACAGATCTTATTTAACTTGAAGTGTGATAATTCTGATAACTGTAACAGTCTAGCTGGAGAAATATCAGCTCCCCTTCCTGATGTGGTTTTGGTTTTTGTTTTTCCATTTTTTTATTCTTATGCTTTCAGGTAAGACTTGGCATTAGACTCCCTCAAAATAAACAGATTCCAGGTGAGTATAATGTAAACGCAGCCTGACAAACAGCCATGCTTCGGCTGCCTCCTCTACTAGTGTCAGATGCTTGGAAATCTAAGCTTATTTGTGATTTCCTGCCCTTGAAAGAAGTATCAGAAGTGTGTGTGACCCAGTAGATACCTATATGTGGGATTTGACTTTTACCAAAACCAGCATATATTGCCACAGCCCCACGCAGCAGCAGCAGGAAATACACCTCTTGGCTTGGTGCTCTTCTTCCTTAGAATCCTTTCAGTGTCCCTTTTCCTCTTCTTCCTTCTCTCCTTTGTATATCTGACAATGGGAGAGGGGCTCTGTTTTGGCTGCTGATACATTCAAATTGAAAGAAGTCCTGGATCAAGATTATTCAGGTGTTCTTACATGGAGGAGAGCGAGAAAATACAAGTAGAGAAGTGTGGGGATGGGATCCTTCCTCCCACAGTAATCAAGCTGCAGACTATAACATATTCTACAGATAACATATATTTATCTCTCAGAAATGTCCCTTATCGGGTACACATGGTACTGTATGCATTCAGTTTGATCTTAGTAAATATAAGGTTAATCTGGGGATATAGAAGGACCAAATACAAAACCATCTTACAGAAATATGTCAGAGCATCAGTGTTTATTAAGTAGCAAGATGATGAGAAACATGTATGAGACATTTCACAACACAAACAGCACTGACTTACGCATTGTATTTGCTATGGACAGTGACATAAACAGAGGAAAAAAAATGAAAGTCAAGTTCCAGAGAAATCAATGGCATAAAATCTTAGTAAGTGTATTTTAGCTATGAACTAGCAAGTGGTGGTTCTTGAGCTGCATGTAAGCACCGGGGAGCATAGGTATTAACTGAAACAGGCCTGTAGTGGAGGTCTCAACATTTGCATCTGCAGCTAGATGTACATACAGGAAAATCTTTAAAATCTGAAATCTAAAAACTAAGTGCATATTCCAAGAGGAAACAAGAGGCCTCTGAGTTGGCTGACAGGTTCAGCTGTGTCCTGCGGTGAGTCTGCTGGAGCCAGCAGTGCCTAGCCCGGGGCAGCCCCTGCAGCCCCCCACTGCCAGTGCCTTCCCACATGTGACAATGATAAGCAGAGGATTATATCCCATTTTTCAGGTCACTGATGCAAACGTTTAACCATACTGGTCATAGTGTTGACCCCTGAGGAGTCCCATTCACAGCTAACTACCAGTCAGACCTCAAACCACTCTTCACACTTTCCAAACCTCACGGTGCAGCCAATTTTTCACCTAATTCATATCCCCTCGCAGTTTCCTTAAAAATAACTGTTAAGTATCATATGTTGGCTAAAAGCATTGTTCCTTCCAATCCAGGGTTATCAATAAAGTTGAGAGCAAAATCTGGGCAGGTCCTACAAGATGCAACGGTAAAACCATGTATTGTTATCAAACTTATTGGCAGTAGAAAATGAATTCAACCGGTTACATCAGAGAAGATTTTTATAACAGTATGGTGTGTTTGTTTTATTTCTCTCCACTTAACAAAATTTGGCTAAAAATCAGCCCACAAATTCAAGTTACACTTGCTGTTCCGGAGTCTCAAACCTGTCATCACTTCATTCACTTTTCTCATGGGGACAAGAAAAACCCAATTAAATGTGAAAGCTCTTCCTCATAACAAATGAAAATAATGTTTTTGTTTCTTTTATTGAATTCTTATAGCTAGACATCAATTAGCAGGAATGACATAGACTCGTATTTCTATACATGTGTTCTCCTCTTCCATTTTTCTTCTTCTTAACTTCTCCAGTTTTGGGGTAGTTTGCTTCTTTTTAACGTGATGAAGTCCACTAGTATTCTGTATGCAAATTAAGATGTGCTTAAAAATGAACTTTGGTTGAGAAACAGTGTTGTCCTAGACTGCAAACATAAATTAAGTAAATTTACTATCTTTTATAATAAAATGGTGAACAGCTGGAAGACAAAGTTGGTACATTGACTATGATAAGGAGCCTGGGGAATACTAAAACTGTCTGAGTGGAGGAAAAGGAGGAGAAATTCAGAGAAGAAGATTCAAAGATTTTGTGGTGTTACATGTCTTTATTCTGAACCCAGACAAAACCTGGGAATCAAGTTCTATAGCAGACATCCCAAACACTTCTGTTCATCTCATGGTTCACTGTTACTTCAGGGTTCCCTGTATGTTCATGTACAAACAATCTACACACGCCACTTTATGCCAGCATGTGACACTGCTAATATACTATAAAGTACAACCTCAGGAGCAAAAACACACTGAGGGAAAAAATATAATGTATTCTTACAGTTTTGCTGGCAGTAACTAATCCAGCTCTGGACAGTTAAACTGGTGCTGGTCCTAGACTGAACAGAGACTGCTGAAACCTGGCATTCTGATATCTTAACCGTGTTTAAGAGAATAACCACATAAACCAAAAAACTTTTGAAAATGAAAGCTGGGTTCTGGCCCACGCTTCTGGCAGGAAAAAAAAAAAAAAGGAAATTACCTACAAGGTTCCAACACTGGTATAGGGAGAGAATTATGAATTTCTGTTCACATTAAATTTTTAGATTTATATTTTCTATGACATATTTTGCTGACATACAATTTTATG
Organism: Pterocles orientalis; assembly: GCA_011057875.1. Classification (NCBI taxonomy): domain Eukaryota; kingdom Metazoa; phylum Chordata; class Aves; order Pterocliformes; family Pteroclidae; genus Pterocles; species Pterocles orientalis. The sequence continues at coordinate 382,666 of WKFP01014696.1, forward strand.
GCCCAAAGGACCACTGGACATTTTTAATGAGAAAAATAAAATACAGATATATCATGCTACTATTCAAACACATCTTTTAGGGTTTTTTTTAAATTGGTGTGTATGTTTGGGGCATTTTCTCAAGTTTTTTTTTAATGTATTTAAATTATTTTCTTTTATAAGTCTTTAAAGCGGGATTTTTCAAAGAAAAAACATTTGTACAAAAACATGCTTTGTTACTTAACTTCTCTTTTTATCCCCTATTCATTCAGTTTTGGCTTCCCTCACTCTTTTTGCACAATCTGGTGCAAAAGCCTTCTCTTCTGTGGCTCTTGGCACCTGAAACAACATACCTCTACTCTCCATTTAATTTAATTTGAAGTCTCAGCTGAAATCTTACATTTCTTCCCATGTTTACACCTCCAAGTTTCACTCTCCTGCTGCTATAGTTTGATTTGCAGTGTTACAACATGCAAAGCGTAATTGCATACTTTATACTGAAGAAGCTGGAAAGAACAATTTTGCATTTTATTTTTAGAAGAGTTTTCCTTTTTTTGATAGTACTTTCTTTTACACTTACCTCATACTGTTGGTTTCCTGCAACTACATGACCCTAAATGCTCAATTATATTTCTTGCAAGAATATAGTAATTATACTTGAATTGGGGTAATAAAAAATTAGCTTACTCATGAAAAAAAAAGGAGTTTGCTTTGATAGTTTTGGTTTTGAATCATAGTTTTCTAATTTGTGTTGATTCAAACCTTGGCTATGAATGTGAAAAGGCACAGTGGCTAACATGAGGAGGTATTCTTCATCTGAACTCTTTGCTTTCAACTGGATATTAAAAAGGATAAAATAATCTGATCCTCCTTTTTTTTCATGTCCTTGATGCCTGTGACAGCACTGCAGAGAATGGGAGGTAACTGCTGCTGTATGCTATTTAGATTACCACTCTGCTGTAATAAAGTGATTTTGTTGCTATAGTTTTGGATTTCTCTGTGCCTGCCTTAAGAAAAACACTTTTTCTTTTTTCCTCTTCTTCAGCCTCATTTTGTTAGAGATAACAGACCTTTCTACATTATTTGGTTAAAATATATGCTGTTGGTTCACATAATTAACTGTGATACTGAGTTTCACTGGTTTTCTGCATTTTTTTATAAATAATCTTTTACTAAAGAAGAAAACATCCACTGTGCTCTTGAAATGCGCAGACATTTATGCGTGGGTTCCAAAGCTCCATCTAAGTGACTGAGGACTAAATATAATTTTTTTTATGTCAGCTTTTCATTGAGTAATGGTGTGTGAAACTTATGTGGCACAGTGGGAAGCATACAAAAAAAGAATCTAAAAGAGTGTAACTTTTGCAGAACATACATGCATTTGAAATCAGGAAGATGTAAGAAAAATTTAAGTCTTGTCTGTCACATAGCATGAAGTAATGGGATTATGCAAAAAATGTGGTTAATAATGCTTCAGTGGAAATGTGGCACAACACAGTGTGAAACATGCTCTAAACTGTGATATATTATTTAGAAGAGTGATCTTATTATTTTAAAAATGATTAAACAGTGAAATAGTAATCCGCTTACACAACAAAATCTAAATATACAGAGAATGTGGTTTATATTTCCAGGGTGTCACCTACATTATTTTTCTGAGTTCGCTTTATTCTTTCTACTGAGAACAGTTATTTAATTTTTTTTCTACAATTAATAACTAAATCTTTTTCTAAAAGCTCTGAAAAACTATAAAAATAATGCACAAGTAGGGTGTGTTTGTACATACAAGTGCGTGCAAGAAAAGCTACAAGGATATCTTTAGTGTTAAGAGGATATCCTGGTGTTAAGAGGTAAGCAGATCTACGTTTTTCCTGTTTCTCCTTAGGGAAAGAAGGAATGAATTGGATTATTTTCCTGAGACTACATTACTATATGGTCTATTGAGAAAAGTATGGTCTATTTGCTTCATCTTGGACTTCTTTTGTGACCAACAGGTTATATTTTTCTACATTGTCTGTTTGATTCAATTCCCTGTTCTCCTTCAGAGTCCCAGTCTGCAAATTGTCCACAAGTGTTAATTTGCTCTCAGACTTGGGTCCAGGAAAGCTGGAAGGGGAGGTGCAGATAGTTTTTGCCACCACACATAGCCTGCAGACTTTTTGGATATTTCTTCTTTTTACTTGAATCCTCTACTTGAAAACTATGAATAATACTCCACAGGTGTAATTTGGAGTTTCCCAGATCCTACAGTTCTGAATAGTATATGTATAACAACAAATGAATGGACAAAACAATTAATTCCTGTGCAGACAATTCTATCAAGCCATTATTTTATTGTAGGAGGTCACTAGCTGCCTTAAAGAGCTATCACTTCATCATACTGCCTTGCAGGTCTTTTTCCAAATAAGGGTTATTCATGCATTAATCATTTCAGCAGTTTGTGATATATGTACTTTCACTGAATATACACTTTGTTAGTTGATTGTTTCTTAATATATTTGTTATAATTATAGTTATTTAAACTACAACTAATTTAAAGTCTAGTCACCATAAACCCAATGGCCCAAGAAAGATAAGAGGTATAGTGTCAGGCCAAGGGCCCTGGGTGACCCAATCAGTGAAAAGGGAGCTGGCTAAACTTGTTACTCCTAAGCCATGTTTTTCTCTAAAAAAGCCCCAAATTTTCTCTTGTCCCTGGTGTGAAACACTGAGCTGGGCCAGCCAAATAAGTTTTTCTAGGAGGATCTTACAGACTGACAAAGAGGTTAAGCCTACAGAGATACAGTACAGATTATGAGACAGAAGGTAGAGATCGTTTTGGGACCATGTAAAACTTATGAAATTTTTAATGAATTTGTGGGGATGTGAGAAATCTGTTGTGAGTTATTTAGGAGAAGGATCAAAGGCAGAGAAAGGAGGCACAAAAGTGAATTAGGAAGAAACTGCATGGGAAAGCAGAAGAAAAAGGGAATCGGGCTGGTCAAGAGTAAATGGGTTGCTTGTCTGGCCAGCTCCCACTCCTAATCTCCACAGTTTATCCTATCTTTGTATTAAACACTTCTTAGCTCGTTTCCTAGGTGAGGTTCCTCTTGTTCTGTGTGTATGTGACGCTAGTAAACATCAAGCTGGAGTAGCCAGCTATTAGAACAAGAGGTCTAGGAGATAAGTAGCAGAGAAACTGGAAGTCTGAGGGCTGGATGCTGGAAAGAGCAAGGATCTTCAGAATTAGCTGCTGAAGGGTTCAGTTGTCCAGAACTACTACTGAAGAGATGAAAGGTCTGGGGAGACTATGAGTCTGGACTAGCTACTGGGATATCTATTTGCATCCGCTAGTGGTCTTCCATCCTGATCAGCTTTAGTGAAGCAACAGGATTAGGCCATCTATGCCCTTCACATTTGTGTAACTGCTGTGCGTTTTCTATCTGTACTGATCATGTGTGAGTAGTGTGTGTATGTGCTCCCGTCTGGAATGTCTGTTGGACCTGAGGACATGGAGCTGTACCAGCTTCATATCTGCTGGGCTATTGGACTCAGAAGCCCCTATCATAATTAATTTTAATAGAAAGCAAATATTTTGAGAAACATAAAAAAAAGGAGTAAAATAGGTGAGGGTGGCACTGAAGCAGTTCTTGAGAAATAAGTGCTTCTAAGAGGAACAGTTTATATGGAAAAGCAAAGAGGCTGAGGTTATGTCGCTCATAAGATAGTATAATTCACTCAGGTTGGGAAAAGGATCAAAGTTGACATGAGAGCAGAATTCTAGGAAAGTAAAAAGGGACACTAGAACATAAACTCCGTTGCAGAAGTCTGATTTAGCAGACAGAGTTAAGATGGAGAAAAGGGTGATATAACAAACTGGTATACATTACAAAAAATTAATTTTAACTGAAACATATCATCTATATACAATCTGGGGAAGTAGTTATGGTTCTCAACATGCCCCTACCTCTATTTGATGATATTGGCCTGGCAATAGAAGTGATTAAATGGGAATATTTTGGATATATTGTCAACAGAATTATTGCATAACTTGTAAAATGTTCAGTTGTATTAGAAAACAGACAAAGGAAAAGGATCTGTCTCCAAATGTTGATTCTTTCAGTGAATAAATGTTGGAATATTCTGTAATTATAGCAATGCAAGAGAGCAAGACAGAGGATGATAAGGAGTAATTTAATCCAGCATAAACTGTCTCTGGTAGTGCTAGACACGAGAGACTAAATGAGGTAAAAAAGTCACAAAGTTTAAACAGAGATAAATGACCCAAATGGCTTAGTGTCTTCCTTGCCTATGAAGATATCTTATGTGTGGGCTTGTACTCAAGTACAAGGGGAGAAAAAAAATAGAGTGCACTAAAAGTTTTAATTGGTTTTGTAAATCTCTTAGATGAGCTTGGCCCAGCATCAAATAAGGTAGTTCAACAATGTGGTCCCCTGTTTACCATGAACTAGAGTAGACTGCAAATTTGGGGCAGTAAGTCCAAGTCTCTAGAAAATATACTTAAAATTGTGGAAGTATATAATGTGTACAGGAAAAAAAATCACAGGTTTTCATCAATAGATGCAGAATTTAAGATAATGTAATTACAAAAAGCAGTATGAAATCTTTGAAGTTTTTATACTTGTAATTTAATGAAGCAAAAATAGTTTCTTTTTTCTCACAAGTCTCTTCTAACATTTCTTGTCCTTGTATTATTTAATTCATATGTTTGTGCTGAAAATTTCTGTGACTTTACCTTCAATTGTCTGTCCTCCTTCTACCCTTCAGATGAATGCAGAACTTGCAGTTATGAGCTTTCTCATGAGATTTATCATAAAGAGTCTCCTGAAATCAAAAAGCCATTTCTTGTTTGGTAATTTTGTCAGAAAAGCTGTGTAACTGCAAAAATAAAACTCTTCAACAGGGTCATTCAAATAAACAGAACGCTTTGCTTCGAAATGACACATACTTAAGTTTAAAACTATTCTTGAAAAATCAGCTGTAAACCAGCTAAATTTTCTGGAACTGGAGTCGAGTCATAAAGGAACTCTTATTTTTACTCTTTTTATTATAAAAATTAAAGTCACAACTGAAATGGAAGTTTCATTGTGATATTAGTGTAAACATAAATACAATGTCACATTAAAAGTTCTATTTCAAATAGGCAAAACAGAGAAGGAAAAAACCCAAATTATTTTGCTCATTTTATCAGTAGGAAATAGAGATAGCATTAGTCTAAGTGCATTATCTGGTTCTACAGGAAGCCTGCTTTAGAACCAGGAATTAAATTAAGCCAGATCACCAACACTGAGCCTTTGCCTGCCTTCCACACCAAAAAAAAAGTAAAATAAAATCTGTCTTCTGACATCATGAAAGATACAGGTAATATCAGAAATATAGACACAAAGTGTTTCAGCTTCTGTGTAAAAAACACAAGTTGGAGGCACCTAAAAAATGATAAGGATCTTTCACGTTAAGATCGGCATGCCTTTATCAGCATCCACAACAGGCACAAATAGCATCGACACAAGCCACTGGACAGACCCATCTTGTTCCTTCTGTTTGGCTAGTCTGTCTTTGAAATCCAGCCATTCCTCACCCTCATGATACCATTACTACACTGAAAACTGTTTTTGTGGGCTTCTCACTCTGTTATTTGTCGTGTCCAGAAACCTCTCATTTCACATTCAGTAATTTCTTGTGTTCTGTTCCGTCACCCAACCTTTAGGACATGGGCATGACCTGTCTGTATACCTTAACAACACCAAAGCCTCCTTGCATAATCTTTCTTCTCTTATACATGCAATATTCTAGATACAATCTGCCTTGTAATTTACACAGAATACCACAAGAATAACTACACCCTCTTTTACACTCTCAGATTTTTGAAGTGCTCTATTTCTAGCATTTTCTAAGAAAAAATATAACTCTACTCCTTAAAATTACTACAATTTTTTAGAAAAATGTAATTTTTCTCCTTTTAAAAAAAAAAGTTTAGATGAGAAGTTGTCAATCAGCTATATCTACCACTAAATCTCTATCATCATAATTAACAAAATCTTTGTCAGGTTTTTAAGACTGATGGCTGTCACAGCCAGGCTTCAAGTAGCAGATAAAATTATACTTAATACTTTTCTTATCCTATGCCTCATCATATCACCTCTAACAACAATGTCCTTTTCCCTTGCTGGTCTGTGAAACAAAGCTTATGAGAATGCATCCAGCTACCCCAGTTTTCTGCATACGTATAGAAGCATTAGCATTTCAATTTTGTGAGTTACACTGACTTACAGTGCTGAAAGGAATCTTGTTGAATTTGAAAGTGTAAGACTTACAGGTCCCAATTCAAAGACTGTAATACAGATTATCCAACTGCTACATTGCAAAGCTGAGAAGTAAGAACCTTTTAAACTATTACTTTAATGAGGTTAAACTGAGTAACAGCTGATGTCAATGAAGGCTGATATTCTTACCATATTTTTGCTATTTTTAAGGAAGACATGCAAAAGGAGTTTGTAGGCAAAAAAGGCTGTAGGCAAAGGGGATGTGTATTGAACTTCTGTGATTGCCTCTTTTTTTCTGTTACTAAAATGAATCTTAGTCGGTGATTTTAAATGAATTAATGTTGGCAGTGTTAGGTCTAATAATAGCAAACCAAACAACATCTGGTGTGATTGAAATAAATTTATTTGGTGTAACTCTTAAAAACTCCCATATACAAGTAGGTAGCTATCTGATCCTTCTGAAGGATACATTGAGACACCATTTTTGATGAGTAATATGACAAGATGGGATTTAGATTCTTCATAAACTCTTTATTGCATAACTAATCATGTTTGTTTTTTTTCTTCAATAGGAAGCATAATAAAGACAGGTATTATTCCTCCCCAGATATTCTCACTCTTTTAAGGAGATAATTATGTTTTTTTTTCTTAATATTATGTTTATTTCTGGTTTACTCCCTTTTCTGCTGCTTTCCTGAATGATCAATGTTATGACCATATTAAAAAATGATGAAGATACATCTGGGAGAATCAGAAAAATGGAGTTTTGACTGAAAGTCACAAACTACCCTTTGGAAACTGCAAAGAACTCTAACTGTATGTGAGGGTGAAATGCTGAAATTCATTGGTAATGATAAGGGCATGCCTCACTGGGATTTTTTTTCCTATCACATATCACAACTACTTGCTCTAAGACCTGTTTGTAACCTTAATTCTACTGTAAGTGTAATCTATACATAAAATATCCCTAATTTTTTAATATGGAATTCATTATGATAATCTGTCCACATTCTATATATGATCATGGAATTTCAATAAATCTAGAAAAAAGCAAAATTGGAACAAATATGCGTGTATATATAATATTCCAAGCCTTTTTATACAAAACTCTTACCATGTATGAATTCTTCCAAACACCCTATTTTTCTCCCTGAGTAGAAGAAAAGTAGCAAAACATCATCTTAAAAGTTACTTTTTTATGGTATTTAAAACAGGACACAAAAATTTTAGGAAAATCACCCATACATAAGCATTTTATTCATTGCTCCGACAGCATATTAAAACAAAATGCTTTATCAAAGATGGTTGGGATTCTTTTCCTAAATCCTCCATTTCATCATATTGAGATTATTTTTGTTTCTTTGATTTGGTATGTGTGTGTGCACATGTGTGTGCATATGTATATTTGTTTTAATTGACAATGTAAAGACATTAGAGGTGAAATCAGAATCTGACCCTGAAACAACACAGAAATGCGTTATTGTTTTGATTAAATAAAGAATTTATTGTGGTTCATAATGTCTCTGACAGATCTGAAAGATTGCTTGAAATAATTTTTGTATTTTACACATATTACACTTAACAAGAATAGCTAATTGACATAACTGAAGTACATGAATAACGATGTGGCTTAAAATGACAAAAAAAAAGGAAATTATGTTTATTTGTTATAAATAAATTATTAACCACTATGTATTATTTATCTTACACAAATTTAAACAATGTATAATACATGAGAATAAATTTACTATATTTGGAGCAAAATTAACTGAGCTGTCTCTTAGAACCTTTATTAATATTGCAAAACCAGTTTTATACTACTGTATAATTGATTTTTGAAGACTAGTTTGCATACATTTTCCTAAATCACATCACTTGAGCTAGAAAATATTACATATCGTGTGCTAGGCTGATAATATAATGATAAAGGTGTGTTCTGAAGCACGAGACAAAGTCCCTTAGAATTCTGGGAAACCATGTTAACTTTACACAAAATATGAAATTGTTATTTCTCTATGAAAAACTCATGATAAATTACTTAAATTTTCTTAAGATAAAATATTTTCCCAGCTGTCTGTCTTCAAATGGTAATATGTTTATATGAGTTATGTATTCTAAGCACATTATATTAATAGAATGTCAATGAAATTATTCTGGAGCTATATGAAATCCTTAAACAGGAAAAAACTATTTCCACATATATTTGTCTTATAATGGTCAAACTGGAATTAATGAGCTATCTAATTTCTTTAAAGCACCTGGTAGTGCTGTTGGAAATATATTTTATGTTTATATTATCTCAGGACATGTCAGTAGAAGTGTTATCATGTAGGAAAATATTAGACAAATTTTTCTATTCTATTTTGTAGTGAACAGTCAAATTTATACAACACACACCAAAAAAAAAAAAAAAAAATTGTCAAAGTCATATTTCCTAAAAGAAAAGTCTTTTGTTCAAAAAAGTTCAGTAATTAACACTGATTAACACTATATTCCATTCATAAATCAATCCTAATTTTCGATCCATCATGTGAACTAGTAATGTAGGTACTTCATAAGAAGCTTTCATATGACCTAGTAAAATAAAGTTATATATTGTAAGCCTGCTTAAGTGTTTCTTCCAATATTGTTACCATTCTTCAGAGTAGCAGTTCCTGAATATACTTTCAAATGAGTCTAAAATAAAGCACCTGAATTTTCGAAGACTTCTAAGAACAGTAGGTGTCCAAAAAAATCAGTGTTCATAAACAGTATTTCAGATTTTTGTAGATGCACAAACAGTCCAGAAAACCTCTCTCTTGAAATTTTAATCTAAGACATGAAAAAACCTGCTATACTAAATCTACAAAAACAACAAAAATATTTATCTGGAACATTTTCACAAAAAAAAATATATTTACTAGCAATCTCTGTCTCGAATAAGGAAAATAAGAACATTGCTGGTTACTGTAATGAACTGGACCCCAACCCATCCCCTCCGGGATGGGCCATGTTTATGTCTCAAACTATGGGCAGAGCATTCTCTACAGAAGAGGCCCCAACAGGAGTGCTTGCACAGAGCACTCGGACAGAACATTTCTAAAGAAGAGACACCACCAGGTCTATGAATAGCTCGGGCAGAACAAGTTGGAAGAAAAGATCTTTTGTGAAAGGACATTAGCGAGTTGTTAATGTTTTGAGTGACACACACCTGTTGAGTTGGGGCATGGGTGCTGAGGGCTGGAGTCCTCTCCCCTGTGGAGAACCAGCTGCTCCCTCTCTCCTCCCCACGCCCCATGAATCTAACCTGGATGCAGGGCTGTTGTGCCCCGCAAAGGTCAACCCCAAAGGTGACCTGGATGCTGGGAACACTCACAAGGGGTGGTCCTGAATCGAGCTGTATAGAAGGTGAAGCCCGAACTGTACTCCCTGTCGACCTGTCATCACCCCACGCAACAAATTTGTGCCTGAAATGAAGATTTCTGCCTGAAGAGAAGACATATGCTGGAACGAGGGATTGGTGATGTTCTCTATGTCTCTGTGTTTCTCTGTCTTTCTGTCCCTCTTTCTTACTTTTCAACTCTTTCCTACTCTGTCTTCTGTCTGAATTTTACCTCCAAATAATGATTGAGAGTTATTCAGTGCTTGCTTAATTGATACATGTTGTTTGGTGATAATTGGTAACAGTGATTTGGTGCCTGAGAAGTTAATTCATGATGTTTTTGCAGTTGCTGAGTGCTCCTTTTCGGAGAATCACAAAAAAACCCTCTCTCTACCATCCACTCTAGTGGGGCAAGACAGTTAGTCTGTATTTCTTCCCTAAAACTTTGTGACAGAAGCTGTGATGAGGTTAAGGCTGTTGGAAGTTTGAAGAATTTCTTAGAAAAGTAATGGTAGATGTTTGTATTATCTTTGAGAGAGATTATGAGAACTAAGTGATTGCATGGATGTTTCTATAAAACTAAGGAAGGTTGTGAACACCTCTCTCTGAATAATTTCTGTAGCAGATGACAATAACCCATCTTTCTTCTATCCATCCTTTAATATTTAAAAATGGGAAGGAATCGATTACTAGAAAGTAACTGGTTACTGAAAATGAGATAATAAGGAAACTTTCTTCTCATTATGTGAGGCAAAATTTTTTTAATTGACAATGAAAGCTGTTGATCATTAAAAAAGCATTCGTTAGTCTAAATGCACATCTAAATCTATATAAATAAAGCCTAATAATGCATTTTAGTACACACGTATTCCAGTTTGAATACTACTTACTACATTTACATGTGTCCTCCCGGTGTATGAATTGGTATTTACAGGTCAGTGAGAGGAATTTGATAGTTTCAGAGTAGTTTCCATGTGAAAATTCCTTTTACTCTGAGGAAAACAGATTATTTGGATTTCTGTTGGTTTGGTCCCAGGGCACCATTTGGAGCAAAGTGTGTCTCACTTATCACATCAGACCATCCCACAGACATAGCTCAGCCAGGAACTGAGGAGACGCTAGATGTTAATTCTTTAACAATGACAAAAAATAACATATTTTCCTCAGATGTGCCAGTTCTAATTAAGGCCAACTGAATGCAAATTTTCATGGCCATTGAGAGGTGTGGACATAATGGACAATGAAGAAAAAAGATTTCTAGACTTAATGCTAGTTCTTGTATTTTACCTCCCTGTATTCCTTTCAGCGAATAATATCAAACAGCACAATTTTTGTCACAGTATCTGGTGCAGCCTGTGTCAGTTATGGAATGGAAACACAGCCTCAAAGATTGGGCAAAGGTTGGCCTCGGTTGCCAGACAGTTAAAGCTCAGTGCTTTTTCTTTAGATTTAAAGTATTAGGGCTTTTAGTGTTCACTATTTTAGTCAGTTGAAGATCTTTAGTGAGTGGACATACTAAAACCTCTGTTGTCTACTGGGAAATTATTAAAGCCCTATGATTTCTGCACCTTCTCTAGTTATCTCAAATGTCACGGTGATTGATGGCAAAATTTCTTTTCTTCTATAATGTTTCAGACTTTGTTGCTTGCCTTGAAGAGCATAACATAGCCACAGAAAAATGTGAAATGGCAGATAAATAATTTGTCATATGATATGATACAAAGACTATGCATGAAAAAAAGTTAGACAAAATAGCACAAAATGTCCACCAAGCCTTATTAAACATGTCAGTACAAATTCTGGCATCTACATTTGAATTAGCTGGAATACCTTTACAATCAGAAAGAGGAAACAGAGATCTTCAGCACATAAGTTATTTCATTCTAAAATAGTGTCAGGATTCTGAGTGAGACCATATGTTTCAGTGGCCCCAACCAGCCTCACCTGAAATTAACACCCTTGCACACACACACACACACACACACACTCTGACCCTGTACCCAGGAGCATCCAGCCCCTACTTGAGCCCTTCTGTAGCCCTGCCTTTTGCAGATTCTGACTTGGTTAGATTTTTTCTAAACAAACCCCAAACCTGACCTGTTACCTTGTGTTTTTGTGATGATTACTGAACTGTCAGTAGGACCAACAACTATCGCCATCCCGCTACATTTATGCTATGCAGAGGCTGTGGGACCATGCTCAGCTGGGGAGGGTACTGCACTTCCTCTGTTGGTTTCACCCTTGACTTCCACCTCGACTTTGTTTGTGAAGAGCCCTGCTCTTGCTGCTTCCCAACAAAAGGCTGAAATAGATCAGAATAAATCCTTAGGATTGTCTATTTTTCTGGATTTAGATTATGATACTGTATATTGGGAAAATGTAACTTTTTGTTTGACCTCTTCAAACACATTTCTGTGGAAATCCAGTGATGCTCCCTGCCAGAGACTGGCAAAGTATCAGTCTAAACAGACTCTTGGTCTGAACTGAAGCACTCTTGTGCTCTTAAGCAACCAAAAACTCCTTGATAGCATCGTTTGGGATGCCTTCTTCAGCCATATATACCTGTAGCATCATTTTGACTTTGTCAATATGAGAACTGACATAAGATTTGAAAAACTGCTTCTAGACAGACACTACTCACTGTGCATGTTGAACAAAATATGCTTGCACACCTGTGAGATCTTTTTGAATCCTGTAATTTCCCTGCAAAAAGTACAAGTATATATTGGTCTCGATTGCATTCGCTCTGCTTTCTGTTATGAGGAAATGGTAGGGCCCCTATTTTTTTTTTTTAAATAGCACTGTAAGCTACCAAATAGTCTGTTCACTGAAATTTCTCCTCCTTTTTCTGACCTATCCAGTAATTGTACTTTCTGTGAATAATCAATGACATAAGGTTAACTATCAGGAAAAATTGTCCTTGTAAAACAGATACAACTCTATGAAACAAAATACTAAGTGATAAGATGCAGGCAACTTCCAGCTGAGTGAGAGAATATGAAGTATAGATAGGGTGTCAGTCTTTCTAAAGAAATGAACAAAATCTCATGTCTTAAATTGATGGCATAAAAGACCTTGTATAACAGTGAAACAAAGTTCTCTATGTAAAACTGAAAGTTAGTTATAGACTTTGTGTCAATCAGACTATTTCTCATAGCTGACAGTTCCTAAAGGAATCAGAGGGAAAAAAAAGTCTAGTATCACAGACTGAGGTGCTAAAAGCTAAAAGTTTCCCTTCAGATTCTTCTATCTCAATGACTTCTGACAGGCTTGACTGATCCCTCTGAACACCTGAGTTTGACTTGGTCCCCTAGTAACATAGAAAAATCCTTTGATTTGTATTATTTTACTTTACTTGCAATGCTCATGCTATTGAACAAACACATCTACAGATCCATTATAAGCAATGGCCTGAAAAAAAGATTAATTATATGAATAAAAAACCATATACTGTGTTGAGAAAAAAATCCTTGTATAGTTAAGGGACATAAATGCATTTTGGATAAGCTTCTGCTGTCTAGAAAAGTGATGAAATTAGAGCTGAAATCCGTATTTCTGTGGATAGAAAGAGAGTTCATATTCCCAGATTTAATGAACATTTTTGCAGGATTTTATTTACAACTTGTTGAGTATGAAATTAAAGTATCAGGTTATAAATGGGACCGTGAGGTAGCTCAGTAGTTTCGGAAATACTATTTCGTGGGTATTGATAAAACTATATCCCCTGAATTATCCAGGAATATGGAAATAGTCATATAATACTAACTAGTTATTACATTATTCTTAGTCTCAGTAAGTTTTGAAAGGCATTCGGGTACACTTTCTTTCTAATAACCATAAGATATGTTGATATAGTGTAACTGTCTGCAGAATGGAAATAATCTTGCAAGAATACATTTATCCCCATAGCCTAAGAAAGTGTATGGCTGATGTATTTCTCACCTATGTGGGTATTCATTAGGATAAAAAAATTACTTAACTATTAAGATGAATATCATAATGGAGATACAATTAATAATGTGGTCTTTCTTCCTTAAAATGTATGCTTTCTTGATCCTACTGGATTTTTTGCGTATTTCGTTTTGACACAGTCTTCCATGTAACCACTCTTCAGGGACAGAAACCCTTTCTTTTGTGCCCTTTGAATAACAAATTTAAAAGCAGGAGTGCTTGAAATATCCTGTATCTCTCTCTGTATTCCTTAGAAGTCAAAAGGTTTTGCTTTATTTTATTTATTTATTTATTTAATAATAATTTAAATAATTATATATTATATGTATTGACCCTAGGTTTGTATCACTTCAAAAGATGATATTTTGAAAAGACACAAAATTCTAATAAAAACAAGCAAATAAAAACCAAAACTCATAGTATACAGAATATGTTTCAATCTTTATTTCTCATGAGTATTTTGTGCTTCTCTAGATTATTCAGTCTGTTTTCTAATGTTCTTATGCCATTTTTTCTTGAAGAGGTTTTGTTAATATTATTAATTTTCTTTTGATAAAGTAAGATACTTATACATGCAATCGAAATAATATCTCAACATCTAAGTTTTCACTTAGTTACTATGGGAACCTTTCTTGCTCAGCCCTTCCACGAAGAATATATGAAGGGAACTAGCCCTTGAAAATGTTTGCACTGAAAATTTCTGACTTTATCTGGTTCAGACTATATGTGAAATTTTCTTCCTAATATCCAATTTAAATCTTCACTCTTTCAATTTAAAATCATTACCCCTTGTCCTATCACTACACTCTCTGACAAAGACTGCCTCCCCATCTCTTCTGTATTTACTTTTTCTGTTTTTTTACTTTGATTGTAGCTAACCAAAGTTAACATTATTTTTGATGTAATGGAAATTTCCAATAGAAGAACTGAGAATTTCTGCTTGCCTGCAAGCTGCTTTCCAAAAGTAGCCCATGTATCTGAGGTTCATGATGATTCAGAATATTTTTTGTACACAAATCTGGTAAAAACTAGCTTAATCATGCACACTGAAGTTCCCTCAAAATAGCAGAAATGTGCACTGAACTTCCTAAACTCATGAATTACGTCAAACACTTGAACAAATGATCTAGTATTGGAACTGTTTGACTTGACACCGAGACTGCTTGTAGAGCAAGGAAATCTGTGCTTTCCAAATGAGAAACAATGAAATATATTACAGAGAAAATATATTTAACGAAAGACCCCACATTTTACTAGTAAAAATGTAATTGTTCTCAGCAGTATCTTTTTTTTTCATCCATCTGATATAATAAAGACGGAATAATGACAGATGTGCGGGATGGCAATGAAGCATGATTCAAATGAGAAACCAATACATACCAAGACACATTTGAAGAGAAGAACTCTAAACTCAAATACTGGTTAAAGTGACTACATAGCATATTATTCCTTCATCACTCGAGGTTACAGTGTCTACTTGTGTTTGCACAGCAGAATTCTAATGAGCAGTGAAAATGACAACACATTGTGAACCTACAGCACTGAACCGTTGATTTATAAAGGCAATAAAACACACACAAAATGCTATTGTTTACTAATTTCCTTTTTTTATGGTTGTCAACAAATTCAGAACTTGGTGCAAGTGAACATGATATTTCTTCCATTAGAGGAGTAAAGTCCAACTGATGTCTCACAGGACTTCCTGACCTGAGGGAAGAAGTTGTTATCTCAGTTAATTGAATTCTTTGGTGGGAATCCAACTAATTAGTCTTCTGTTTCCTCAGCAAAAGGAAAACAGCTTTCCTATCAGTGGATGAGAAATAGGGGGCAATGGAGGTGAGAGAATGGGACACAATAAAGCAGTAGGGCAATCTGGAATTCTTCAACTTTCTCTCAGAAACCAAACCAAACAAAAACCACACTAAAAAAAAAAAAAACCCTCCTGAATAATCTGAGTAGTCCAAGTCTATTGAAAATTGCAGATTGGTTTAATGATCAAATACAGGACTGCAAATGATAATATACACAAAGCTATAAATTTGGTTCAGACATGTAATAGAACTGATAACCTAGCAAGGACATTGCACGCAACAGGAAAATCAGGCTCCTGCCTGGATAACTGGGGTGGCTCTTTGTGTTATTTGCTTTTGCATGAAATATCATCGATAAAATAGTTTCAAATGAAGAATAATTGTCTTGGAATAGAGTACACTGAACGAAAGAGGATCCTGTGCAGAAGGATCTGACTTAACAGAAGCTTAGCATGCTGAAGAACATGTTGTATTTTTTGGATTAAATCCATCACTAAACATAAATGAGAGGAAGACTGAGATACACAAATGTGCAAATGTCACATGGATAGATATATTAAGGAATCTGTAACCATCTGGACTCAATATGGAACATAAAATATGCCCACTTATCAAATGATAATTCCCATATAACATATCACATCAGTATTTCAGTGCTGATTGAAAGTAAATAATTTGGAATTTATCAAACTGAGTTCAGAAGCAATCGTGTGTATTTTTATTTATATACCGCATATTCTTCAGAGATTAAGTTATTCTCCTCCAATAGCAAAATGCAGCAATGATGGCCTACAAAGACTTGTATATGTGCTTTAATGGTTCAAGGAATTAGTTTTATTAACTTAAATGAAGTGAATCTTGGCAGCAAAAAAGCTTGAAAAAGCAGTATTTTAAAACAACTCTGTATGAGAGAATAATTCTCAAGAAGCATAGAGATATCAAGAGACCAGTCCCAAAGTTGCCAGTGACTGTCTTTGAATATTAAAAGATGTAACACAATGAGATAGGCATTGTCTAACTTCTGAAATGAGAAGGCTGGAATAAACCACCTGCTTTACCTGTTTCTCTTTTCTCCACTTCCTCATTCTGGTTGACTATTTTATATGTTTATTTTAATTCGAACTGATTGAATTAGCCAATTAGTTAGATAATTAAATTAAATTCATAGACAGAATAAAATTCTGTCTATGAAAATAATTTGTGCTTTACCAAGTAACAACTGAGTAATGGTTTTAGCCTAGTCCCTATAACAGAGTACTAACAACCTGGTGCCATAATCTGTAATGGAAATGCAAGAATCACACTTGCAATACGAGTTTTGTTGGACAACATGAGACTGTTGGACAAATGTCTAAAACTACACATTGGAAGGAGAATTACATAAGCAAAAGTAAAACTTGAGAAGAAAGAGTGAAAACTTTTCATTGTTTATAAAGTATTAAAACCTAAACAGATTTCCAGAAATCTTCACATCAGAGTTGTATGCGGAACATTTTCTGTATCACAATTAGATATAGGAGTATTAATGTCAAAGTACAGCCTAAATATAGTGGAACAAATTAAAAAAATATTTTAAAAATGTTATTAGGCAATGAGGCTCTCAATCATATTCACATAACAAAAGAATATGAAGTGAAGGGTTACAAAAAAAATCTAAACTACTTGGATAAATGCTTAAAGTAAAACAACAACAACAACAAAAGTTACTATGTAAAAACTTCCTAGAAGTAAAAGGACATACAATGACAGCAACAATTAAATCCGTTCCAGGAAAGGTGTTAGTGACAGGGGAGGGGCGGAGAACTGTCATTCTGAAGTAACATATAAAAACATACATATTGCTTTCGCTACAGGACTGCAGAGGATGCAGGCACATTAGCTACATTTTCTTCTGTGGAGCTTTATGTTGAAGGAGATTTTCATCACCATTTTGGACAAGGCTAGAATTTTTCTTTAGTAATGAAAATCTTCAGTGTCAGTCAAGTACTGTACTTAAAGAGTAACTTCTGTTGAATGACAGCTTTTAAACCAATACTAAATTGCCCGGGGAACTGCTGAGACATCAAACCTCACTGGGAGGCATCAAATCTCATTGTTAAGAATTCCATTTAGGAACTCCAGGGGGTTATCTTGTTCTTACTGTTTAACAAGAATAAGAAAGCACTGCCATGGCACTATCCCACAAAATAATTTTCTGAGTACATTTAATCTTCTTTCCTTTTTAGCTTCTCAACTTCACTGGTCACTTCTCCTTTAGATTGTTTTTCATGTTTTGTAAGCAGTAGTAATATCTATCATGACAGATGGAGTAGCTGGTCAAGTGATTTATACTGATGAATATTTTCTGTGCATTATCAAATAGGTGGCAATAAAATGGACTACATTTTACTCCCAATTGCAACAATATAAACCCAAGTTAAGTCCTTGGACTTAAATTACCATAGATCTTCATTGGGGGATGCATCCATGTGTCAATGAATTCACATGAGTACTATAGTATTTAACCCACTCTTTTGCAAAGGGTCTCAAAGTACACTTTACCTTTATTTTGATGTGTGATATTTTCATTAATTTATCTACATTTATCTGGCTACTGCCATTTCAGTTAAAACTCGACTTTACTTGCTAATTGATAAAGAGCTCATTTTGTCAAATGACATTCAATGACAAACCATTCTCTTTGCTTTACCAAAATACTATGCTTTTAATTTTAAAACCTAGCACAGCTACAAAATTAGTAAAAATGACTGATTAAATGATTTCAAAATCAACTTACATAGGCAGAACTACTTGGATCAAGTTCTCCATATTTAAAACACACTACATTGAAACAGATTCTAATCTGTTAAATCAGATTAGAAAACTGAAAAATCAGTTAAATACCTTCTTTCATTACCACAGAAAACAAAACCTGTGATTAAATTTGCAATCTAGAGACTACCTCTCTGGGAATCTATTATATCTTTAATACAATTCATATTGAAAACAATTCACTGTGTATCACTAGAAAACACATTTTAATGCATGCTCCTTTAAAAAAATCCCCAGAACCCATACACGTAGGCATTTGAGAAGATCACAGCCCTGATAACTAAAAGTTAGCAGTCCATGTATCCTTGAAATTTTGTTATTTTTTTAAATTCTTATTTTTGATTCTGCTAATTAAACAAAAACAGTTGTCAATACTTTAAAATTTTTTTTTCAAAAAAGGGCTATTTCTTTTCATGAGTGTATTGACTTTCTCCATTAATTACTATAACTAACGTTGTCATTTCATGTTGCAGACTGAAGATCATAAATGTTCATGTATGATATTCTGAGCTGAACTGTAAGTCAAATTTATCAGGCTATGAACAGCAAAGAACACATATCCTCATATCCCCTTTCATCAGCTCTTTTGCATCTAAATGGTTACGCTGCTTGTCTAAAGAGACAGGTTCAATCACCCTCTTTATCTCAAAGGATCTGGATCTGTCTCCTCCGTTATAGTGCCCTGTCCATTCAGTTATGGGTATTTTGGAAATGTTTCAAAATCCCTTTTTAGAAACAACTTCATTTTTCATGGAATAGATAAATATTATTTGGCCCCCAAAGAAAAAGAGGAAATAAGATGCTATACATCAGAGAGGAACACCCACTAGTGGTCAGAGATCTGTTTCCCCTCATTCCCTTTATTTCACATATACATAACATTTCATATTCAGTATTCACTTTATTGTCTTCAGTAAATTGGTGAGCTCAACCGCAACAGTTTCCAAATGTGCAAATAGTATGCCACTGACAACAGCACTACTGAGAGAAGCTGTATCGTTCATATCCAAACCTTACATCCCAAAATGTTCAAAAAGATTCAGTCCTGTGCGTGTATCTGTGATTAAAACGTTTCTTCCCTGTTTTTTTTTTCCCACAGTAAATATTTTGTGACACAAATCTAATGACCAAATTACCATATCAAAGAAAAACACTGTGGCAAAAGGCACTGATAGGTATTTTTTTCAACTGTATAGGGAGAAGCCAGACTTTAAAGAATTCCCTCATCCCAGATTATTTTTTTCCCTCAGGCCTTCGAAAATTCACATTAAAGGACAACGCAGAAAGTTTGCCACAGTTTTTTAAGAAAAAAAGATTAAAAATGTGATGACCAAACTGTTCTTAAATAATACACTTTTTTGTTCTCTCTAAAACACTTTTCAAATATTGACTTAATCTGGAAAAGAAGTGTGTCTAAAATTAATTTGGCAAGACTGTCTCGACATGAACAAGACAACAGCAGAGCTGCTCTCAAATCCTTGACAAAGAAAGGATAGCTGTGAAATACTTACAGATGTATCTGATCTGTTCAATGGCTATTTAAAACCTGTTTAATTTATTTTACTATGAAAAATGACTCTGATGTTCTCGTTCTTTCATTCTGGCAAAGGATGTGACATATTCAGCAAATTGTTAGAGGTCACTGGGTAATTCTAAGGAACATATTAAACTCTTCAGAGGAGTTTCATGGTATCTTCCTTTGCTTGATCAGTTTCTTTCTATTCTCTAGTATAATATCCTCAAATGTCAGGAATTTTTATATCCTCTTTGATACCCTGTATCAACCTGCTACATGGTTTTGCCATTACTAGCAACAGGCCACAGGCATTGAAATGAATTTACAAGAATTCAGGACTAAGGCTTGGCAGACTTATTTCCTCTTAACTTTTTTTTTTTTATCTACCTTGGTCACTTGGTTTAGATGTAACAACAATTTTTCCAACTATTAGCTATGGCAAATTTATTTATCTTTGTATGGTACCACCATGGCTTTACAAGTCTACAGTGAAAAACAGGCCTGTTGTGACAGCACAAGCCTTAAGAAGTGCAGACAGCTGATTCAGCGTAGAGGAACACAGCTCTGTGATAAGGATAAGGAATTGATCGCTGGATAAGGAATTGGCTGGACGGCCGCACTCAAAGAGTGGTGGTCAACGGCTCAATGTCCAAGTGGAGACCGGTGATGAGTGGTGTTCCTCAAGGGGTCAGTACTGGAACTGCTGTTGTTTAACATATTTGTGTAAGACATGGACAGAAGAATTGAATGCACCCGATGACACCAAGCTGTGTGGTGTGGTGGACACGCTGGAGAGAAGGGATGCCATCCAGAGGGACCTTGACAGGCTGGAGAGGTGGGCCAATGCAAACCTCATGAAATTTAACAAGGCCAAGTGCAAGGTCCTGCACGTGGGTTGAGGCAATCCCAAGCACAAATACAGGCTGGGCGGAGAGTGGTTAGAGAG